>CATQJA010002522.1:0-54865 GCA_958295435.1 Mesorhabditis spiculigera
GCCGCATGCTCGTGCGATTAGATTAGCTATCGTTGTTTTGCCTGATCCTGACGCTCCAACAATTGCGGTCATACTCATTTGCGGTACTTGGAAAGCTGATGTTGCGTAATGTTGTGTTCTCCTCATAAGAAAAAGACACATCCCCACCTGGATATCAAAATGTTCAGGTGAACATCCATGCCATCCTTTATCTGGCAATGTTGACGGGAAGCAGCTGCTCATACCGATCCAGGCGAAGCTCTATACTCGTAATGGGTCAGTTAGTGATCCGGCCGCTTTAATAGGTAGATACGGTAGTGAATATAACGATAAGCAATATCATCACGAGATACCACCGTATTCGGTGTGTAATAGTGCATGCTGCCAAAAACCGTTAATGAAGTGGCGAGAGAAAGCCATATTTGGTAACGAAAGTTGGGCAGTGTGAACTTTTCTTCAAAATCTATGGAATAACGCGTACCAATGGTTTCTGATAGATTTGACTTATCTCCAGTCATGTCTGAAAGATTTATTGGACAAGCCGTAAATGTATTCCAGAATAGACTGAGGTTAGGCGAGATTGCTGTTCTTGTCTGATTCGGGAGTGCAGTTTACTTACTTTCTGCAACTGTTCTAAAGTAGCCAAGGCAAATAGGGAAAGGAATACTGTCGTGAGTCCAATTCGCCAATCGAGTATAAGTAGTAAAACACATCCAATGAATAAGGAAATGAATCCATTTACAACCTTATCCATAGCCTTCATACCTTGTACTTCTATAAAAATTAGGTCGACTGAGATGGATGAAGTTACCCTTCCCAGGTTGCCTTCTGTAAAGGTTGTTTTGCGGGAAAACGTTTAATGGATCACCGATCACAAATCGCCTCAGGCGCAATGTCATATTCCGTTCCACTTTGAAAGCTAAGGAATAGACGTCGCAGTCCAAATTTCAATAGAATAGCAGTAAGCATAATACAGCCGCAAAGCCATCCATCCATGGTTGTTAAAGAGTGATCCATGATTTTTGTGAATATATAAAGCAATGAAAAAATGGGAGTGTTCGCAAGCAAACTTTCCAAGAAGCTGAAGACAAACGCAAGCTTAATTCGCCAAGAGTACTCTCCTGCAAGAGTTAACATGCGGCCAATAAATTTAAGCACGGAGCTCACTTCCTTCTCTCACACTAATATCCCAATCCATAGATTCCATATGGGACTGCCACATTGTTTGATAGAGTGGAGAAGAACTGAGTAATACGTCATGTTTACCTTGGGCGACCACTTTTCCTTTATCTAATAGAATAATCTTGTTTGCTTCGACAATTGTTGATAGGCGGTGTGCAATCACTAAGAGAGTTTTTTCTTTAATAAGGGTATTCAGTGCTTCCTGAATTTTGTCCTCATTCTCAGGGTCAGTCGCAGAAGTAGCTTCGTCAAGGAGCACAATCGGAGCATTCTTTAACATGGCCCGCGCTATTGAAAGACGCTGGCGTTGGCCACCAGATAACTTATGACCAGCTTCGCCGACAATTGTTTGGTAACCGTGCTCCAGTTCCATAATAAATTCATGGCACTGGGCAAATTCGGCCATACGAATAATTTCCTTATCGGCAGCATTTGGGTTGCCCATCCGTATATTTTCCATGATGGTTGTATTGAAAAGATAGACATCCTGTGACACGTAGCTGATCGTGTTCATTAATGTCTCGAAAGTCAGGTGTTGTATTGGAATCCCCCCAATCTGAATTTCCCCGCTATTTACGTCCCAGAACCGAACGAGCAGCGAAGAGGAGCGGATTTGCCGGCGCCCGATTCCCCAATCAACGCCGTTACATTGTTCGCTTCTGCAGTGAAGCTCAAGTTTTCGATTACCTTCTGATTCGAATATCCAAACGAAACGTCACTAAATGTGATCGTGAAATTAGGGGGTGTTTCACGAATTATGCCTTCATGTAATTCCTGTTCATTAAACAATTGCTCAATTTTCTTCGCTTTTTCCCTTAGATTGGGGAGTTGAGGGATGAATTCAACTAACCGGATTAAAGGCTGACCCATACTGAGAGCCATCATTATACACAAGACAAAGGTACCAAACGATAGAGAGCTGTTTTGGTATAGCTTCGTTCCAACAGGTAAAAGAAAAAGCAGGGTTGACGGAAGGACTATGCTATATATTGTCATGTATTTCCAAGATGTACGATACCAATTGAGCGCTGTTTTCTTGTAATGTTTCACGGCAGACGTATACTTGCGAAAAGATGTTGTTGTTTGATTAAACACCTTGATGACCTCTATCCCTGAAATATACTCAATGATGGTATCGTTCATCTCTTTGGCAGCCTGATAGTATGGAGTAATTTGTTTGTTACTGTTCTTCATCATGATAGTGATTGCTGCAACACCGACGGGTAATGTAGCTAGAGAGAGCAGGGCGAGACGCCAATCATGAACAAAGAGAGTGCCGGTAATAATGAGAACGGTAAATAGATTGGAAATACCTTCAGGAATACTATGTGCTAAGATGATCTCCATATCTTCAATGCTTTCCACAAAATTCTTTTTCAGACTGCCTGCGCTGTATCGTTGGATCGCCCCCATCGGCATTAGTCTTATCTTGTCAGCAGAGCGCTTGCGCATGCCCATAAGTGTGTCATAAGCAAGATGATGGGAAGCAGTGAGGCCTTTGTTCCCGCAAAAGGATCGAAGTACCAAGGCGATAAACATCATACTGGCCGTTATAGCCAAGTTACTAATCGACACATTCATGCCTGTTAATTGTAGGATCATATCGTAAGTAAAATAGAAAGGTAGTATACTCAATGCTCCACTGATTGCTCTCCCAACAATAGCTTTGTACATCTGTTTCCTGAATTGCTTAGCATACGAGAAAACTCTTATTATTTCTTGCATAGAGACCATCCTTCCCAGTACTATGGGCATTGTATTGATAGGACAAGTAATATCTAGCTTCTGACGTCTCCCCTCGGGCGGGTATATGGTAGTCAGTATTAAACCGTATATCAAGAAGAGCTGGTAGTTGTATTGTTAAATATTCTAGACTCCGAAAGTCACCTCTGATATGTTCCCGAAACCATTACGAAACAGATGGATGATGAATAGTTCTTTTGATGTGTGCATAGTAGGACGGTTGGTTATTTATAACAACGTCACGAAATAAAGTATTCCTTCCCTCACTGGCGTGTGGAAGCGAATGTATGTACTAAGCGAGAAATAAAAACAAATCCATAACGTTTTAATCGTAATAATTACTAATAAAGAGTATAAAACTGTGTAAAACTCTTGTCAAATAATGTTTTTTAGGGATTTATAATCCTTAATTTTAGTGGAGATTTTTTTGAATTATTTTAAAATTTCTTAGGGGAGAACATGGAAAAAATAAGTGTACTTATATTTATATGAAACTTTTTGATGGCATTTGTTTGCAGAAAATGAATGGCACCACAGCAGGTACGAAGGAGTGACTTCTGGCGGTTTAGTAAATAAAATAGTTAGGAATCTGATTTTGAATCTAGTATTCAATTATACGTTCTCTGAACACCACTGGTTTAGAATGACAGACCGGTTGGCGTTAATTCATTGGTGTTCACAAGAAGTTTATTGAAAACTGAATATTCACAATAATTGAAAGGATTGCAAAGTCTATTCACATTTCAGCTCTTTCTAATTTCATTCGTTTAGGGAATTATTCAGATAGCATTGGAATAGTGGTTACTCTATTCCTGAACCCTAGAAGGAATATGTACGATTGTATATTGCAATTAACTATCATCGATGCTCAGAGTAATTATCTTGTTATTAAATCTATAAAGACTAGTAGTGTAAGTTTAGAGTGAAGTAGTGTTAATGCTTATTGCTAATAATGAACTATTTGTGGGGTTGATTGAATAATACACTGAGTTATTTACTTCCGATTTTTATAAATAAATGTTATTTTTTTATGCATTTTCTATATCTACATTTCATAAACGAACTATTAACCCTAGTAAGTGATGGTAGAGAATTGAAAATTGGCTCCCCCAAAAAAGCAGGAGGGGAATGGGACGAAAACATTGTGAGTTTTGGACAGCTTCTTTATGGGTGTCAAGAGTAAAAACCGTTAATCTGGCGTGTTTCATAACCGAGATTAACGGTTTTTAAAATGAACCAGGAGTACGCGCGAATTCAATTCTCTATGAAAACAAGCACTCATTCAGCGGCATATTCTATTTTTTCGGTGAATCTCCTTTTTCACTTATCCTACCTGATTGTAGAGACTGCGTGTTTGTAAATTAAACTTTGTATGCCTGTGTTTGTCTCAATCAAAATAACATATTTATCATGTCGTAATACTTTTCCCTTCATATGGACTCCATTTCTGGTGATGATTGTACAATTGAGCTCCTTTTCCTGTAGTTGAGTTAAGTAATTGTCTTGTAGCCATGTTAAAGTTTTTGACATGTTTTTTTCCCTCTCTCTGGAAATATTTTTACTTCCTACAAATATAGCACACGGATGTCAAGAGACGCTTGAAGGCTAGTATTTGTCAAGGGGGAATTTATTTTCGTTATGTATCTGTTTTAAAATAATTAATTATTCAATAATGTGTAACAATTTCGCGGAGAAAACGCTTGACATGCGTGTGATATAATATTTTATATATTAATTTTATAATATTTTGAAGACGTTGCTGAATTATAGGAATAAGGTGGGAAAGGAATGAAAGGAATTAAGACAGGTGACCTGGTTTATTATCCATTGCATGGTGTTGGGGTTTTACTGGAAAAAGCAACGCGTTTATATGAGAATCAAGAAAAAGCTTATTTTAATTTTTTCTTTGAAGAAATTAAAATGAATATTTTCATTCCTGAGGATACACTTAAAGAAAAAGGGATAAGAGCTCTTGCAAGTCCGGAAATGCTGAAACACTCACAAAATCATTTCTTTGAAAAGTTCTCCAAGCTGCCTAATCTTCCATCTAAACGTAGAAAACTATTACTAAGAAAATTGGAAAAGGGGGATATTTTGAATGTAACTGAAGTGATTAGAGATTTGGTTTGTTCATATCAGTATAATCTCAAACTAGGTTCGAAAGACAAAATGTTACTCGCAAAAGCATGTAGTTTGATGAAAAGTGAGTTGATACATTCCCTTGAAATTTCTGAAGAAAAAGCCTCAGAGATTTTAAGGGAAAATATATCGCAGTTGGACTATAGTAAAAGAAAGAGTTCTAGTAGTCGTTAAATTTTATCTATGAGGAAGTCAACAAAGTCTGCAATAAAGCTAGATACAAGATGATATTTTAGTGTCAAGTTTAACAAGGTAGTAATTTTTGAAAGGGAAGGTTGGATTGGGGGGAGCACTCAGCTATCCAAAAATATATTTTTAAGGAGGGAGAGCACAAAATTCTTATGAATAGTTATCATGACAATAGCGACATTAGTAAGTACAACACTAAATCTAAAAAAATGATGGAAGTATTCATCCCTGAGGGATATGAAGATTTTATTAGAGATCATTATGGAGTAGTCCTCCGAAGAGAAATTGCACGTGAACTTAATTTGAGTAAAGTATTGTTGAACTTAATGATTATTCAACTTGGGTTAAAGGAGACAGAAGGTTCTGGCTCAGTTGATAAGAGATAAAAATATGCTTTTTTGGAGATGCTAGATTAGAACCACAAAGAAGAAAGGTATTCTTAGTTACTTAAGTAACTCAATGAATCCTTAATGATTCTTTGAAAAGGGGGTGATCTTGACACAAAAGAAGAGAGGATACATTCTTTTTAATCGTAATAATTACAATTATTAATATTTTTCAAATAAATTATTCTAATAATGTATAAAATTAAAACGCTTCGGTTATAAAGGCTATCCCAACTATTTAGGTTGATTAGAATTATTTAGATGTTAGTTCTCCGAAGGAAAAATAAGAATATTAGACAGAATAGCTGACCAATTAAAATGGCACGCTATACCCTATCTTCACATTTGAGGTGCCAGATTTCTTTATCTGGCACCATTTATTTTTGTGATTGATCATTATCATATCCATCTAGAGATGACTGGGGTGACTGGCGCGAAGCTAATAAAAGATTTCACTTTTGGGGAAGGTAAAGAATCGATTAGAAAATTATAAGCGTATTGTGTCTACTTCTATAAATATTAATTCGGTAAAAAGTCATTCCTTTGTCTACTTCCACTTTTAATTATGATTGTAATTTCGGATTCCTTTCTCTCTTTTTCTATAAAATCACCTAAAGTAAGCTAAGTATCTAGACAAAATTTTAATTTCAGTCTTTAAAATGATTCAAGCTCTACAGATAAGAGAATAGAATTCTTTTAAATTCGGTAAATGTAGTTGATTTTTTAGACATTTCTATGAAATCCTTATTATCAAATAGAGTTAATATTGCATTATATATCACTAGAAAACGTTGTTTATCTAGTTTATTTATAGCTATTAGAAGAACGAAGTTTACTGTATTATTCCCCCAAGGGATTCCTTTTCTACTAATAAGTACACCAATGCTTGTTTGTAATGCATTCATATGCACAGAATGCGGTATAGTCACATTACCGAATGAAGTTGAAGAAACCATTTCTCTCTCAAAAACCGTTTTCTTAAAGTAACTTGAGACAAAACCTAGGTTCTCCATATCACCACATATTTTATGAATAATACCTTCCATATCTATACTATCATCAATGTAAAAGAGTTTTGGATTAAAATAGTTTTCAAAATTATCTAGTATTAATTTTTTCTTCTTGTTTTCTTGGATTTCATGTATTTTGTTGAAAATGTTTGATTTCTGTTCTTCAAGATTAAGTGGAGAGATGCGTACATAAGGATATAATGTGTTTTTTTGATTATCAACTATTGTAAATAGTAAATCAAAGGTGTGGTTCGGAATTTGATCATAAGATGTTACAACCCGCTCAATGGTAATATTCTCAGAGAAAGAGAGCGATAAATAGTTGTAAATTTTCTTTTCTAATCCCAAATACGTTGGACATAGTAGAATGCATTTTAACTTATCTGTGTTTGCCTTTTGACGATCAATTTCACTTCCGATGTGAATTGCTATAAAAGCGATCTCATCTTCGTTAACTTGAATTTTGTAAATTTCAGAGAGTCTTAAAGAAATGAAGATAGCCATGTCATAAATAAAAGGTCCATCTTCTTTTATATTAGTTAGTAAAGGGTTTTTGTTTTTTTTATTTAGTGAAGCTCTAGTTATTAAGGATTTAATATGCATTACAAATGGCATGATAAATTCATCACTATTCAACTCAATAGAATAAAGATCTTTTACTTCCGCGATAATACGTCCAGTAGTTTGCATAACTTCTTCGCCCACGATGTTTTCTAACTTTTTATAATCCTTATTTATCCGGTAATTCACTTTAGTTTTAAATAAAACGTAAATTTCACATCGTTCGTTTTCTGGCAGATGTATGTCAAATGCCTCCTCAATGGCAGTGGATATCTGTGAAATCACGTTTATTTCTTCATTTTCATCAGAAAGAAATTCTGTTCCGATACTAGAAGAATCAAGCAGATTACCTTTTGTAACCCTATCAATTAAAATAGCAAAGTGTAGAACCAAGTTGACGAAAACAAAATCGTTAATATAGTAACTTCCAATTAAGAAATGGTCCCGAATTATTTTAGATACCGTGTTAATAAATTCTTTCCCAAATGACTTATTAAGGGTCTTCACCCCAAGAATACTACTTGGAGTTTCCTCGAAAATAACATTGGATAAAAGTGATCTTTTGTCCTTTTCAGAACCTATAATGCGAACCCGTTCATGTTTAGTGACGAATTTAATGTTAAATTTTTTAAATGTTACATTCATTTTATATAAATCATTCTTTAATGTTGAGAAACCAATGTATAGCTGATTACAAAGATCAAATACATCTGGTTCTTGATGATCAACAAGTATTTTCTTGATGATGAAAATAGCTCTTTCAGAATAATATTGGGGAATCGAGTTTTGGTCGTGTAGTAACTTGCCGGCACATTTTTTATCAATAATATACCCTTTGTTTGATGACAAGATAACCTTGTCGTGCGCAAGCGAATTGATGTTTTTTATATAGGTTTTTATGGTTCTAACCGAGACTTTGAGTTGATCAGCTATATCACTTGCCATAGTCGGTTTGTCCTGATTTATCAAATAAGAAATAAGCTGTTTTTGAATGTCTTGCATATGTTCCTCCTACGTATAGAAAATTGGATTAAACGTAATTATAACAACAATAGTAGTATTAACGAATATTTTTGGAACTAATCAATTGTACTGTGCCGTGCAATTAATTAGTCGAAAACGTATTCATTTATGAAGGATAATGAATATACAACATCGCTAAGGAGTGAACAGAAATGGAAAAAGTAAAGATTTTATTATGCTGTGGTGCTGGGATGTCTAGTGGATTTATGGCTCAAAAGGCAAGAGCTGCAGCAAAGAAAAGAGGGATTGAAGCAAGTATTGATGCTAAAAGTGAAGCAGAAGCAGCGAGCTTGTTATCTACAGTAGATGTTTTGTTGTTGGGACCGCATTATGCTTCTCACAAAGAAAAATTTGCTGAAGCCGCAAAGCTATATAATGTTCCAGTAGACGTTATTCCTCAAAAAATCTACGGGATGTTGGATGGAGACAAATTATTGGATTTCGCCATTAAAGTCATTCAAACTGATGCTGAAATCTAATAGGAGGTGATCCACGGTGGAGAGATTTATGAATTGGCTTAGTGAATCATTTGCTCCAAAAATGCAGAAAATCGCCAATCTCCCTTGGATTGCAGCATTATCAAGTGCAATGCAAAAGGTTATTCCTTTCATTCTTACTGGTTCAATTATCTTTTTGTATAATGTTTTACGGTCATATATCGTGTTGCTTCCTGATCTTGGGGTGATCGCTGATTATTCATTTGGTATGTTATAGGCTAATCACAGCATATATGCTGACACATCAAGCGATGGAAAAGTTAAACAGAACTCCGTATCAAATCAATGCAGCTTTAACATCTGTTAGTGTATTTATTATTTTTATCAAACCAACTGTAGATACTAATGGATTATTCAGTGTAGAGTTTGCTAGATTTGGTCCAACAGGTATTATGGTTGGGTTAATTGCCGGTATCTTTGTAACGCTAGTCTTCGATCTATTTGGTAGATTGAATTTTATGAAAGAATCTAATGCTCCTGATTTTGTTGTCATCTGGCTTAATAATATCATTCCTATGCTGCTGATTCTTGGTATTGCTGGATTATTGACATTTGATTTTGGGATTGATATCTTCCAAGTCATTGTGGGGATTTTTACGCCAATTCAATCCTTTGGACAGACGTTACCGGGTTTTTTGTTACTTTGTTTTATTCCCACATTTTTATATTCTATGGGGATCTCAACTTGGTTATGGGGTGCAGTTGCTACACCAATTTTTTTGGCGGGTATAGCTGCAAATATTGAAGCAGTAAAACAGGGGTTGCCGGCGATGAATATTTCAACAGGTGAGACCGTATACACTGCGGCACTAACTACGATGGGTGGCGTAGGAGCTACGTTGGGCTTAAACATATTGATGCTTCGTTCAAAATCCAGAGACTTGAGTACAATCGGGAAGATTACAATTGTACCATCATTCTTCAATATCAACGAACCACTTATGTTTAGTGCACCTGTGGTGATGAATCCAATGTTGATGCTTCCATTATGGATTAATGGTATTACTGGACCACTGATCGTTTGGATAGTCATGCGACTCGGGTGGCTAAATATCCCACATCAAATGATTCAAGTGGGGCAAATCCCTTCGCCATTCTCTACATTTATGATTACCCAGGATTGGCGATCTTTTATCGTATATGCCCTTATGTTCGTCGTTTACATTTTAACTTGGTATCCTTTTTTCAAAGTGTATGAACAACAAAGGGTTGAACAAGAACGAATGGAAGACCAATTAGAAGACGAATTAGAAAGTCAGCCCGCTCTCAGTTAATAAAAATTATTTATAGGAATTGGAAGGGGATTTATTACTATGAATGAAAACGAGAAACAAAATGAACTTGCAGAAATCGCGATGAAAATCATCTTGCATTCAGGGAATGCTAGGAAACTGATAGATGATGCTTTTAAAGACGCTAAAGTAGGGGATTTTGAAAGTCCAAAAGCTAAAATGGAAGAAGCTAATGCTGAAATCGTTGAAGCTCATCGATCTCAAACAAAATTGATTCAAGCAGAGGCTCGTGGCGAAACGCATCAACCAACAATATTGTTCAACCATGCACAAGATAATCTAATGATCGTAGCATCTGAAATGGCTATCACAAAGAGGTTAATTGAGGTCCTTGAATTAAAACAATAATTTCTTTATTTAATCTACTATACTACGGAGTATCTTAAGGAGGAACATTTTTATGGTGAATGAATTTCCAAAGAATTTCTTATGGGGCGGAGCTATTGCTGCATGTCAAGCAGAAGGAGCATTTGATACGAATGGAAGAGGTCCATCGACTTCTGATATCCATAAATATGACAGGGATATTCAACGAAATAACATTTCTAAGGAAGGGGGCGAAAGAACTCTTGAAAACATTCGTCTTGCCTTGAATGATCGAGAAGGTTATTATCCGAAGAGATATGGTATTGATTTTTATCATACGTATGAAAAAGATCTTGATTTACTAGCCGAGCTTGGACTTCAAACATTTAGAACCAGTATTTCTTGGTCTCGTATCTTTCCAAAAGGTGATGAAACTGAACCAAATGAAGAAGGGCTAGCTTTCTATGATCGATTAATTGACTCTATTATTAGTCACAATATGGAGCCAATTATTACGATGGCACATTATGATATGCCGATTCATTTGGTTACCGAATATGGTGGTTTGGCTAATCGCAAAGTCGTAGATTTGTTTGTTAATTATGCCAAAGTACTGCTTGAAAGATACGGAGATAAGGTGAAATATTGGATAGTATTCAACCAAGTCAATTTAGTTCCTACAGTCGAATTTAATTCACTCGGGATTTATTCCGGACAATCTGAGAACATGGAAGAATTAATGTACCAGGCTGTACACAACCAATTTGTTGCGTGCTCTCACTAAAAGAAATTGCCCGTAAAGTGGCTCCCCAATGCATTGATTGGGACAATGCTTGAAGATTCAACTTCGTATCCAGCAACCTGCAAACCTGAAGATGTAATCTACACTATGAAGAAAAACAGAATGCAATATTTCTTCTCTGATGTACAATTCAGGGGACAATACCCTGGATACGCACTGCGTTATTTTAAGGATAATGGGATTAAGATTATCCAAGAATCAGACGATAGCCGCATTCTTGCCGAAAACACAATGGATTTCTTGGCTGTAAGCTACTATTACACTAAAGTTGTGGATGCAGAGAAAAATACGATGGCAGTGAACTCATCAGAACAAAACCCTTACTTGGAACCAACTCCTTGGGATTGGCGAGTTGATCCTTTGGGACTTTATAATTGTTTGTCCCAGTACTGGGATCGCTATCAAGTGCCTATGATGGTAGTTGAAAATGGAATTGGGGCCATTGATGTTTTTGAGGATGGAACCGTGCATGATGAATATAGGATTGATTATTATGATAAACATCTGAAAGCCATAAAAAATGTTATTGATGATGGAGGCGAAGTACTCACGTTTTGTGCATGGGGGCCTATCGATATTGTTAGTTCGTCATCTGCAGAGATGAGTAAAAGATATGGTTTCATTTATGTTGATCTTGATGATGAAGGAAAAGGTACGGGTAAACGATTCAAAAAGGATAGTTTCAAGTGGTATCAAAATGTAATTAAAACGAATGGTGCAAGTTTGTTTGAGTAATGTATAATTTCTAGTGATTTAACTAATCTTCCTCCGATTATTGAGAAACCTATTTCTTAGGTTTCTCTTTTTTCTTATAGAGTGCTATTTCATGATGGGGAGTTTGGTGCTGCTAATCAAAAGAATCATTATTGCATCCAGAATTGTAGTTTTTGATTTGTGATGAATATACATCAGACTTAATGATAAAACTGATGAAGTTTGATAGAAGATGCCTTTAATCTAACTTTGGAAAATATAAAAGAGGTACACCGGAAGAATAGGTGACCTCTATAATTTAGTGAATGTTGTTTTGTTATATTTGGGGGATGCCTAATTCTTCAAGGAATCTTTGATAAGCAATCAGTGGGGCATCGTTTGGGCGCACGTATAATGATAGTCTTGAAGAAAGTGGTGGTAATAGCCATGGACGCTGTGCTTCAACAATAGGTTTATCTTGAAAACGCACCGTTTCATCAAACTTTTCAAGCTCATCATGTTCTTCAGGTGTCATAGTGTAGTCGTGCGTAATTCTCCAATAGCTAATCGACTCGTCAAAGGAAACCGGACAGATTCCGAACCATATTGTTAGTGTGCCTTTAGGACTGACTTTCACAAGCCGAAAAGTGTTAGGCGTACCATATTTTTCGTAGGTTACATTTACAGTTTTTATCCCTTGTAGCATTGATTCAGTCGGACAATTTCCTGGATTTGCAGTTTCTGCGTATCCGAATCTTGAAACTGTTGCTAAGCCCTCTTGTGTTACAGAGCGGTCTGGTAGTTCGAATGTTTCAGGATCAGCTAAATAGCCCTCATGTACCCAAGGAAAGTGACTCTCATCTAATGCTGCCATAACACTACGCGGTGCACTGGCCTTCCATGTATATTCTTTAATGGAACCTGGACTAAATGCTGGATCGTCCATCTCAGGAAACTCAGGGATGTTATACTTGGGCTTTTCCTCTAAGCAGACCCATATCATCCCATACCTTTCTTGGACTGAGGCTGTGTGTTGTTTTGCATCTTTTGGGATAGGCGCTCCCTCACGATTAGGAATGTCCACACAATTACCGCTATTATCAAAGAGCCAACCGTGGTACATACATCTCAAGCGACAACCATTTTCAATCCTTCCCATTGATAGTGATGCACCTAAATGTCGACAATGATCTTCCATTGCAACTACCTTTCCTTCTAGCCTGGCTAATACCAGTCTGATCTCAAGTAACTGAATACCAAGAGGTTGATCTGTCACTTGAGATGATCGGGCAACAGGATGCCACAAAAATCGCATTGCATCATAATAGGCATCTATAGCCTCTTGACTTATTGAAATTCTCTGAAATTTTCTATTCATCTTCTTCACCTTCCTAGTTAAATTAGTCATTAAAAATCAAGCTATTCCGATAGTTACCCCTAATTCTTTTAGTTTCTTTCGATATGCAATAGCAACTCGATCGCATCTAAGATGTAGTTCTTCTTGCAAATCCAGAGGAAGTAATTCGGGTTTTTGATTTTCAACGATGGCCTTGTCTTGTTCAATTAGCAAATCTTGAAATTTAATGAAATATTCCTTTGGAGTATCTAAGTCATAGTTACGTTGGTGAAAAACGAAAGCTGTGCTTGAAGTATTACTGTTGGGTGCAACAACCAATGTAAGGTGTAAAATATCTTCAGAACCTGCTGTCCTTAATTTAATTCGTACGCTCATCGGACTGAAAATTTCGTACACATAATAATTTGTGACTTGTCGACCACGGCCATCTGCATTGGGTTGGAATACCATAATCTCGTCTGAAATGAGGATGCCATCTTTTCTCGTTCATTCGATAATCGTCAATTTCTGGGTATGAAGAGTCACCTAAAAGTCCTTCATGAACAAACATCAAGTGGGAAACATCGAGGAAATTCTCAATAACTCGTGGAGCGGATGCTTGAACTGGATAGGATCCCATGAGAATAGAAGAGAAACCCTCCTCTAAATATGGTTGAGCCTCGGGAACAGGAGAGGAAGGAGTTCCAACGCAAACCCACACAAGGCCAAACCACTCTTGAGTGTGATAAACGGGGGTGCAGGCTTTTGGTGGGATTGTTATTCCCTCACGTAGTGCTGGAATTTTCGTGCATGCACCCAATTCGTTATAAACCCACCCATGATAGGGGCAGATGATCTCATTGTTTTCTATTTTGCCCAATGATAATGGAGTTCCTCGGTGAATGCATAAATCACGCATAGCATTAACACCATTAGATGTTCGGAATAAAACAATTTTCTCTCCAAGAAGCGTGATGGCAACAGGAGTATCACACAACTCATCTGATTTAATAACAGGAAGCCACTGATTTCCTAAAACAGGATCTAATATTTTCATGGACTTAACGCATCCTTTCAATATTTTCTAATTTTTTATAAATTCACCTTGTGAATATTTTGGATAACAATGGGCACGAATAGCCGGAATAATCTCCCTCTTGCTCTCGGTTTAATACATTCAAGGGGCGCAGTAAGCCTCTCTTTTGATACAATATTTTTTCGTCTTCTAAAATTGTAAAATATGTCGTTTCTTATAAAAAGTTGTTTAGAGTTAAATCTGGCTACTCTTCATTGCAAGGAGCTATGCAAATTGATAGGTGGGAAAGTTACAACTTGCCGTATTATGTTATATTAATGTGATATTATCACTCCCTTTATTTTCAAAACGTAAAAATATTTCTTGTTTATTTACGTTTAGGTATTTTTTTAACAAGATAATATCTCTAGTAAAGAGGGGAGTCAACAAATATTTATATCAAATGATATTTATATGTTATATAATATGACAAATTTCAATTGATATATTTACGTTATAATAATTGCAACCGATTTATTTTTCCGTTTGTTTACTCTTTTGTTTAAATACAATTAATTGGAGGTCATTATGAAAATTACAACTTTACATGACAGGCAATATGTAACACTAGATCAAATAGATCGTTTGATTTTAGATGAACTCAATAAAAATGGAAGGACGTCATATACGGATATTGGTCAATTGATAGGATTAACACGGGTTGCTGTTCAACTTAGAATCAATGCGATGATTGATCATGGAGTCATAGAGCAGTTCACAGTATTAGTTGATCCGGATAAGGTTGGACTATTTGTGTCTGTATGTATAGATATAAGTGTTCAACCGAATCGTTTAGAGGGTATCGCAAAAATGCTTATGGATGATGTCCATATTACTTATTTGTGTCAAATGACGGGGAATAGTAAGTTAAGAGCCCATGGTCAATTTAAGAATCATGAAGAAATGGAGCGCTATGTGAAGACGGAGCTATACCAACTAAGTGGTGTTGTAGATGTAGATGTACAGATTCTATTTAAGGAATATAAGAATAGAATGATGTTGATTAGGGAACTCGCAACTTCCTGGGATGCATCTGAATGAAGATAACGTTTCATTAGAGAGACTTGACAGTAATTCTTTATCAGATCAAAAGGTTGATTTAGAAGTCATATTAATTTTGATTTAGTTAAATTGGAATCCATTGGCTCGCGTATATAGCACCGACTTTTAAACTAACTTATATATGAAAACTTATGATGCTTGTAGTTTACTTAATGAATAAATGATGATTGTTTCGGCGCACAAAGAATACGGACTTAATTTTGAATTCCAAACAAATGAATGACTATTTATTTACTATTAATTTTAATTTCTTTAAGATAGAAATGTAGATAATATATTTTCTTTTAGAAGGTATTTATATATTTTATTATCTTTTCGTTAATAATTGTGGTCGATTATAGTACAGAAGGGAGTTATGAAATGTCTAAATATACCATTGTCGATAAAGGTACATGTATTGCTTGCGGAGCATGTGGAGCCACAGCCCCTGATATTTTTGATTATGATGAGGAAGGGTTAGCATTTGTAAGAATAGATAATAACGAAGGAAGGACCTCTATACCGATTGACTTAGAATTTGATCTTAAAGATGCATGCGAAGACTGTCCCACAGAATCAATAAAAATTTCGGAACTAGCATTTACGAAGTTATCAAAAGAAAGCGGAGAATTGAAGGAGCCGTTTTCCAGGAAAAATCCGTTTAAAGCAAGAGTTCTTAAGAATATTTGTTTAAATAGAAATGGATCTAATAAAGAAACTAGACATATTGAATTATCATTAAAAGGTTCTGCGTTATCCTATACTCCTGGCGATTGCTTGGGGATTTTTCCAGAAAATGAACCACAACTAGTTGATTTAATTATAAGTGAAGTTAACATGGATCCTGGAACATTGGTTGAAATTGATGGTCAACCTGATGCAGTTACGCTAAAAGAAGCTTTAACTAAACATTTTGAGATTACTCAATTAACTAAAAAAATTGTACAACAAGCATTTGAATTCACAAAAAACGAAAGAATGCCGTGTAACAGTGGAGATTATCTGAAAGAATATATAAAGGGGCGGGACCTGCTTGACTTATTGCGTGACTACGCTCCTTGGCAAATTTCTGCTCAGGAGCTTGTGTCTTTGTTGAGGAAAATCTCTCCCCGCCTGTATTCGATTGCTAGTAGTATGGCGTTTAGTACAAATGAGGTACATCTAACCATTGGTGCTGTGCGATATACTGCTCATGAACGTGAGAGAAAAGGAATTTGCTCTGTACAATGTGCTGAACGTATTCAAGAAGGGGATACTTTGCCAATATTTATTCAACCTAATAAGCATTTTAAACTACCTGTATCAAATGAAATAGATATTGTGATGGTTGGCCCTGGGACAGGAATCGCACCCTTCCGTTCATTTATTCAGGAACGTGTAATTAATCGAGCAATCGGAGGGATGTGGTTGTTTTTTGGGAATCAGCATTCAGCTACGGATTATTTGTACCAAGATGAGCTTCAAGAGTTATTATCAAATGGTCTGCTTACTCGATTGGACACGGCCTTCTCTCGTGATACCTTAGAAAAGGTGTATGTACAGCATAAAATGTTAGAGAGTAGTAAGACCTTGTTTGAATGGTTAGAACGAGGTGCATATTTTTACGTATGTGGAGATAAACAATACATGGCCAAAGACGTACACGAGACGCTCATAGATATTATAGAGAATGAAGGTAGCATGAGCAGAGATGATGCAAAACTATACCTCGATGATATGAAAATACAAGGGCGTTATCAACGTGACATATACTAGTGAGTTAAGGAGCTGATTGCCTTATGTAAGTTTGAAAGTGAATTAATAAAGATTGTTTGTATAGAAATCGTTAGCTAATTAGTAGTTTGATAAAACGCAGATGACCTCTACCCCTGAAATTACTCGATAATTGTATTATTCATCTCTTTGGCTGCCTGATAGTATGGAGTTATTTGTTTTTGCTATTCTTCATAGTTACAACACCAACAGCTAATGTAACAAGAGAGCAGGGCGAGGCGCCAATCAACATGAATAGGCTGCCGTTAGTAATAAGGAGAGTTAATAAATTGTAGCTTCAGGAATCTGTACCCAGCGAAATATCATGCCACCGTTATTCACAGGCCCACCCACCGCTAAGATGATTTCCATATATTTGATATTTTCTACAAAGCTTTCAAATTATCTGTGTTGTATCGCCACCATCGGCATTAATCCCACGTCAGCGGATTGCTTGCGCAGGCCCATAAGTGTGTCATAAGCAAGATGATGGAAACAGTTAGTCCTGTATTGTGGGTATATGATCCAAGTACTAAGGCAACAAAAATCATACAGGTTTTCAGAGCTTAATAAATTATTGATACATTCGTGTTACCGGTTCTTTGGATGGTCATTTCGTAAGTGAAAAAAGATGTAGAACACTCAGCACTCGGCTGGTTGTTAAATAATTTTGTAAACCTACTTCTTAAATTGCTTAGTATAACCGTAAACTTTAATCTATTTCTAGCACAGAGATCATCCTTCCTAGTACTGTGTGTTGTATTGACAACCGATTTTATCTATCTGCTGGCTTTTTCCATATCAGGATCAAATAAAGGTTATTATTTTCTACAAAAAGAGACCTCGTAACTGAACTTATAAAATCTTTCGGAATTTTTGGGGCTGTTTTTGAATTAATAGAATTATTTATGTGCATATGTATCATACGAATCTAAGAATTCTTATCCGAGAAAGAGATTGATAGCTGCATTGGTCGGAAGTTCCGATAATAATTTAGTTATCGATGACGTACTTGAACAGAGTTATTTCAATAGCGACAATTAATTCGCCAGAGCATAGTAGGGGAGGAGGTAATACACGCATCTTTATGTACAAAAGGATGGGGCCACCTGCCTTGTCAAATAACATTTTAGGATAAACTGCGATTTTTAGATCAGAGTGCTAAAACGAAGTTACATCCAGAGACTTCATAAATAGTCAGAGACATCAAGCCAATAGAGAAGGAATCAATTTACTCTACCGTATTAATCTGATTAATATATTGATACCAAAAAGGGCTCATGAAGTATATCCGTATTTTTATTATCAAGTGGTTCTGTTATATTAGCCGATAATTTCTGGTTAACAGTACATTATTCATTTCTAACAGAGCATTTGTAATCTTCTCATTTTGTATATAAATGTCTCACTTAACTAGTGGATTTGAAAGAGTTTCATTAGTTAAGTGAGACATTTTATTTTGAAATATAACACTAACTAGTATATGTGTGAACTCACGAACCATGATCTGATTTTTGCATTTTTGATAAATGAAGAAAATGAAATGTTCCTTCGTTTCAAGGAATTTTTTATAACTATTCTCAAGCCGCGTGTTATTTGCTTCCTAGGATTCTGAAAAAATATTATTAGGTAATGCAAAATTTTAATTCTGCTTCTGCTATGCAATCTACTGATTTAGGTTCTTATTCATTGTTTCTAGCACTTTTTAAGTGTTCTCTGCATATTTCACGAACAAGTGAGGAGAAATCATTCTTTGTGCCCTTTAGTCGCAATTCGATGCTTCTTTGGACATTATTATAAGCGTGATCTCTGGGGATATTAGCAACATACATGAGTTCGCTTATAACCATATCACATGCTTTTTGTAATACTTGCTTGTCTTGAATGGTAAGTTTAAGTTCATATTTAGGTGCACAAACTAAATCTCTAATCACTTCGGTTGCATGAAAAATTTCACCTGACCTCAATTTATTGTTAAACTGTTTTTTTCTTTCAGATGTTAGATGAGGCAATTTACTGAACTTATCAAAAAAATGTAGATGTGCTTTTTGTAATACCTCTAAGCTACAAAGAGTGCGGAGTCCAAGTGATTCTGCAGAAGCCTGCGGAATGAAAATATGCATCTGTAGTTCTTTAAACTTTAGTTTGTAATAGTAATCTTGTTTATCTTCTAACAGCCCGACACCATGCAGCGGATAAAATAACAACTGCCCCATTTTAAATTCGTTCATTAGTTACCTCTTAATTCGTTATTGGTACTCATTTAATATACCATACACCTGTCAACCCCCCTCCTAGAATGGAATTTGTCAACATAATTTAAGAATGCATATATCCAATTTTTGTCTTGGAGTAATAATAAAAATCACTTGACTAGTCCGATGTTAAAAAGTGTATGCTTACAATTAAAGTTTGGAGAGGCAGATTACTACTTTTAAAATTTCTTAGAAAAGCATGAGTTTCAAAGATTATAAAAAAAGCGTGAGAATAATTGGTATTAACAACTCATATGTTGCGGTACTGTAAGCGAGGTGAATTTATCGATGAACCAAGTAGAGAGGCGTGTTTAATGCAGTTATTCAGGTCGGATTTTTTCTTTAGTTCATTAACTAAATTGGTTGTGTATTGACAGTGGAAAGAGGTTAGGTCTTTAGACATGTCAGCAAGGGTTTTAGGAATTCCGTTGGGAGTATAACCACATCGAGGCGTTCCTGTATGAGAATAGATTTAATTATAATAATTTTTAATTATATCTAGCGCTAATACCAGATTTCGAAGGTTCCATATGGTTAAATTTGATGTTGCAGAATAATTGTACTTAACATAGGAGGTACATAGTGCAAAAGTTCATAAGTGTTAGAGGTGCCAGAGAGAATAATTTGAAAAGTATCAACGTTGATATTCCACGAAATAAAATTGTGGTTTTCACAGGGGTGAGTGGTTCAGGGAAGTCAAGCCTAGCTTTCGATATATTATACGCAGAAGGCCAAAAGAGGTACGTGGAATCTCTATCTGTGTATGCTCGACAATTTTTAGGTCAATCTACTGCGCCAGATGTAGACTCAATTGAGGGACTTTCACCAGCTATAGCAATCGAACAGAAAACAACCTCGAGAAATCCACGTTCTACTGTAGGTACGATGACAGAAGTTTATGACTACCTTCGCTTATTATGGGCAAGAGTAGGGACGATATTTTGTCCGGATTGTAAAGTGGAAATTGGACGTCAATCTGTTGACGAAATTGTAGAACGTGTTTATCAGTTGCCTTATGGTGTAAGATTTGCAGTAATAGCACCTATTATACAAGAACAAGAAGGAAGCTACAATAATGTATTGGAAAAGGCTCGAAAGAATGGTTTCGCGCGTGTTCGAATTGATGGAACATTTTACTCGTTGTCCGAAGAAATTAAAATTGACAACTCAAAAAAACATACTATTGATATCGTTGTAGATAGATTGACTGCGAAAAAAGAAGAGGCTCAGCGCTTAGTAGACTCCTTAGAATTGGCATTCTCACTTTCGGGGGACAAGGTCATAATTTATGATTATGAAACGAGACAAGAAACGTATTTTTCTCAGAGTTACAGTTGTTCAATCTGTGCTAAATCGTTAACTGAGTTATCACCTCGTTTATTTTCATTTAATCACCAATCTGGGGCTTGTCAAACATGTAATGGGTTAGGCTTTCAACTTGTATCAGGGGAATATGAGCGTTTGTTAGATTCACAGAAGGAAACATATGATGTGGATGCTCTTACTTGTCCAGATTGTCTAGGGGATCGTTTGTCCCCGCAAGCGCTAGCCGTAACGGTTGGGGGACTGAATATCGCCGATTTTTGCAAATTGTCAGTTGAACTAGCTCTTAATAAATTGACAAACTTGGAATTAACAAATTCTCAAATGAGGATTGCTATTCCTATTCTTAACGAAATTCGAGCGCGACTTTTATTTATGCAAAAGGTTGGTTTATCCTACTTAACTCTTTCTCGTGTTGCCAGCACTTTGTCTGGGGGCGAAAGCCAGCGGATTCGATTAGCGTCACAAATTGGCGCTGGTTTGACTGGGTTACTCTATGTTTTGGATGAGCCATCCATTGGATTACACAAACGTGATCATTCTCTCTTGTTATCAGCCCTTATGGATCTTTGTTTTCAAGGAAATACACTAGTTATTGTGGAACATGATGAAGAGACAATTCGACAGGCTGACTGGATTATAGATATTGGTCCAGGAGCAGGGAAACACGGGGGTAAATTAGTGGCTCAGGGTACATTAGATATGATAATGAATGAAGAATCATCAATCACCGGTCAATACTTATCTCGCAAAATAAAAATTCCAGTGCCTAAAAAAAGGCGTCTTGGAAATGGGAGAAAATTGGAGATTATCGGTGCCTCTGAAAATAACTTGAAAGAAATTGACATCTCTATACCTCTTGGAGCTCTTACCTGTGTTACGGGGGTTTCAGGCTCCGGCAAATCGAGTCTAGTAAATGAGATTTTATATAAGAAACTGGGGTTAGAACTTAACAGAGCACAAACTAAACCAGGAAAGTTTAGAGCAATTAAAGGTTCAGAATTTCTAGATAAAGTGATTTACATCGATCAAAGTCCAATTGGACGCACTCCACGATCAAATTCAGCTACGTATACAGGGGTGTTTGATCTGATACGTAATCTTTTTGCTTCAACAAACGAAGCAAAAATTCGTGGTTATAAAGCTAAAAGATTCTCTTTTAATGTCAAAGGAGGACGATGCGAAGCATGTGCTGGTGAGGGCCATATGAGAATTAAAATGCATTTTCTACCAGATGTATACGTTCCGTGCGATATTTGCAAAGGGAAAAGATTTAATAGAGAAACTTTGGAAATATATTACAAAGGGAATAATATAGCAGATGTGTTGAATATGACTGCAGAGGAAGCTTTGGTCTTCTTTGAAAGTATACCCAAAATAAGAAAGAGAATCGCAGCGATCTGTAAAGTCGGATTGAAATATGTTCAATTAGGACAGGATTCTACTACGTTGTCTGGTGGGGAAGCTCAGCGAGTCAAGCTTGCAGCAGAGCTGTTAAAGCCGGAAACTGGAAATACACTAATTATAATGGATGAACCGACTACTGGTTTGCATGTTGCAGATGTGCATCTGTTAATAGACATTATTCACGAATTGGTAGAAAGAGGTAATTCAGTTGTAGTTATAGAACACAGTATGGAAGTGATCAAAAATGCTGATTATATAATTGATTTAGGACCAGAAGGTGGCATATATGGGGGAGAAGTTATTTGTGTTGGTACACCTGAAGAAGTATCTAAAAACGAAAAAAGTCACACAGGAAGGTTTTTAATAAATGAGTTGAAGTTGCCCTTAAAAGGAAGCATATCTTCACGTGGAAATTATTGCATATTCATTTTAGGATTGCCACAAGGTTATGGAGTTTACAAATTCAACAATCTAAAACAGCGTTAAGAAAAGAAAATTTGAAGTGACCCCTAAAAGTTAGACACGGTTATTTCATTAGGCAGCTTGATTAAAATGAGTTCGGTATTCTACCGGGCTCATTTTAAATTTTGCTTTCATTCGTTTCGTGTTGTAGTATTCGATATATTTTTTAAGTTCTTTTTTGAAATACTCTAAGCTTTCAAATTCCTTCAAATAGAGGAATTCTGATTTCATTATCCCGAAGAAATTTTCCATCACTGAATTGTCGTAACAATTACCTTTACGAGACATACTTTGTACAATTCCTCTAGATTCAAGCTTTGTACGATAGGGCTTCATTTGATAGTGCCAGCCTTGATCAGAATGCATCAGTAGCTGATGGTCCTCTGGCAAACGTTCTAAAGCTTGATCTAACATCTCTGAAACAAGGGAATACGTTGGCCTTGAGCCAATGGTATACGTAATAATTTCCCCATTAAATAAATCTAGTACAGGGGATAAATAAAGCTTCTCACCAAATAATTTAAACTCAGTAATATCGGTGACCCACTTTGCATTAGGTACTTCCGATGTGAAGTTTCTATTTAAGATGTTTGATGCGATTTTACCTATCGTACCTTTGTACGATTTATATTTTTTCATGCGTACTAAGCACTTTAAACCTAACTCTTTCATAATGCGCTGGACCCTTTTATGATTCACTTTTTGCTGGCGATTCGCTAGTTCATCACAAATGCGTCGATAGCCATAACGACCTTCATGTTCATCATAGATTGCTTGAATCTCCACTTTTAAGTCCAGATCTGGATCTAGTTGATCCAACTTCTTTACTGCATTGTAATACGTGCTACGTGGGATTTGTGCGAATGCTACAAGCGCCTTCACTGGGTACTTCTGCCTTAATTCATAGATGACCTTTACTTTGTCTTTCTTGGTGATTTTTCTTTGCTTTGAACTAAGGCATTTAACTTTTTTAAGTATTCATTTTCCATACGTAGACGTTGGATTTCTGCTTGAAGGGCTTCTGTAGAGTCTTCAGTTCGTGTTGGCTTTGTTGGTTTACTGGAATTTTTCTTCAAGGATGGACGCCCCTTTTTCTTCGAAATGAGCGCATCTAACCCTACCGTACCAGCTGATGGCATCCTCCACGTTCAGAATTAATGCTGAGAGGGAAATATTAAGATGACCAGCTTCGGTAGGAGATATCCCCATTTCGTTCATATTATTAAGTACGTCCATCTTAAACTGCATAGTGTAGGAAGTATAGGACTTTTTAAAGGCGGCTAACCCGTGATACTCAGCTTGTTTAATCCACATCCGCACAACTTCTTGGGTTCGCCCCAAGTGAATCTAGTAATTTCCCTTACCACTTTCCGATTTGCTTTTTGATATCTAATAACTTTGCATCCACTTTTTTGTTCGTTTGTGAATTTAGCCTTAGAAGAGTCCGGCACTCTCCAATTGTTGATATGTCTAACAATTGGGGTGCAGTTCAATTTAATGCTGTTTTATTCTGCTAATTAGAAAGGCATTGCTCCTTATTAGGAAAATAAAATTATTTATAATCAGTGCTAGAAGAATTAAAGTAACAGATAAGAGAAGCCAACGTATACGATCACTATAATTACTCGGAAATTACTACAAATTATCCAGGTCATGAACGGACAGTCTCATCTGACGAAAACATTTTCCCTCCAGAAAGTCTCAGAAACAAATTTTTCATATTAGTACAAGTAAAGCCACTTGACATGCGTATGGTATAATTGTATTAAATATTTTTTTTATAAAAAGAAAAGAAAATTTAGCAATAATTTTAAACATGTATTACGTATGGATCCTTAATATTGCAAAAACCGACTTAACAGATGTGTATAGTTGGATTGATAACAAGATAAATTAAGTGAATTATAGGGAGGTATTTCTAATGAACTGTGAGCACACAGCAATAACAAAGGTTGAAAAGCAAAAAATGCTGGAAAGAGCAATGGAACTATCATGCGTTTAGGACAACATTCTATTAATAGGTCGATGAAACAATTTCCAGCTCCAATCAGGTGCTGTTTAGCATTAGGCTGAGTGATTGTTAGAGGCAGGGTGATCGAGAAATATACGGACCAGAGTCATCAGGTAAAACAACATTAGCCCTTCATATTGTAGCGGAAATTCGCGAAAAAGGTGGAACTGGTAGCATAAATGCTTTGGGCCCGACCCTGGGACTAGGTGTAGATGTAGAATCACTGCTGATTTCTCAACCTGATACAGGAGAGCAAGCTCTAGAGATAACGGAAGCATTAGGTGTAATTATTGTCGATTCTGTGGCGGCTCTCGTTCAAGAAGTAGTGAAATGGGAGATCAATTCGTATTAGGGGCTTCAAGCGTCTGATGAGTCAAGCGTTCCAACTGACAGGTACTATCTAACACAAGTGTAATTAACATAAATCAATTGAGAGAAAAAATTGGTGTCATATTTGGAAATCCAGAAGTAACTTCAGGAGGACGACATTAAAATTTTTCATCGAACGACTTGACATTCGTCGTATAAATTAATAAAAGAATGGAGACTTGAGAAACTAAGTATACGAGTTAAAGTGGGTGAAAAAGCACCTCCATTTCGAATGACTGAATTCATTATTTTATTTTTGGCGGTATTTCAAAATAGGAGAGAACTTAGTAGGCATGGAGCGATGGAATATTAAGAGTCTGGTGTGGTTTTTAGGCTCAGGCTTGAGACCCAGGAAGAAGTCAACGAAATATTTTAAGGTTATCCTGAGGAAGCTAATGCACTTGAAGAGGAGATTCGAAATCATAGAAGCCGAAGTATGTTAATGTATCTACAAAATACTTGTTATGTTTATGGTTCCAGATATTAATATATTAAAAACTGATTTATGATTAAGTAGATAAGTTTATAGTACATTAGCTTCGATATTAACAATTATACTAGATACCTTTTCAGTTTTATTTGCTTTCTTCTATATACTGTGATCAAGACACAGAAGTTCAATACGTGAAACAAACATATAATAAAATATTGGGAGCTTATCGGTGATTGCCCCAGAAACTTTTTGATTGAAGGAACCTCAAATATCAGGCCCAATCTTTTTAGAAATGCAGGCCACTTGAAGATGTTATCGATCAATTGGCAATTTAAGTGATTCCGTCCAGGGTATTTGGACTTTCTCGGTGCTTTCTCGAGAAGAGGTTGGCTCGCAGAACTAAAATTTTTGGGACGATCCTACGTTTTAGTTGTCAGTATTACAGTAAATTTAGATGAATTATCGACCTAATTCAAGGAAATTTGGGACTTATCAGCAGTGAGATAAGTTTGAGTTTGAGAAGAGGTTTCAAGAATTCGTACTAATTCTGCAATTGGGTTCGTCATCTATTGAGGTATATCATAAACAAGGAAGACGATTAGGTTACCTACACATATAGTAGATTTGCTGGAATAATGGTTTGGAGTTTGGAGTGTTTTTTCAGAGTGGACGTGAACTTTACTCTGAGGAATGGCTCAAAATGGTACTATAGAGAAAATTAATATGCTGAATATGGCAGAGCAGAACATCTTTAGATTTGGTCGTGGGTGGATCTAGGAGAATTTCTGAAATGCACGAGCAATATAAGCTGGAGAACTTGTAGAACAAGGCTTGCTAAGATAAGGAACAACAAAAATATTAAGCAGCGAAAATACTTCGATTGCGTTTTGGTTTGGACGATGATGAAACCCGGTGTTGGGGAGATGAGAAGCCCAAACAACGCATTTATTTGATTGTGAATAAGGCACCGGTAAAATTCTTTTTTTTTTCTTCACATTTTCTTGACGGATTAATATGTTTTCATTTAGGAGTTATATCATGAATTTTTTTGGAATTAAAGCGGGCAGGTGGTCTTTTATCCATTACATGAGATTGTAGGGCTTTTCGGGAAGAAGTAAAATGTTGTATCCCCCGACTAGTTTTCTTACTTCAAAAGTTCACTTTGAAAAAAATAAGTTGGATATTTTAATTTCCTGCAGACTCTGCCTTCGGATATGGGTTCGAGCCCTTAACCACACCCCAAATGTTAGAAAAGATCAGTATGTAATTTTTAACATTTACATAAAAATTGCCGTTAGTTCGTCATATAGAAAAAACTCTTGGAAAGTAAAAAATTAAGATCTAGGAAAAATTCTTTGCGTAATAAAGAGATTGTCGAGACCTAATATGTGCACCTAATGAGGCGTTTAAGGATTTTTTTCCAGGATAAATCGATGCTTGAGAAGCAGCTACATTATTGCTAGTAGGTGAATTGATGTATGTTTTAAATCTAACGATTGAAGAAGCTTCTGACACTGTGAGATCCCGATTAGAAAGCTTAACAAACCTTATTCACCAGCATGCATCAGCTTACTGCCCATCGGTTCCTTCTAAAAGGTATTAGTTTTGTTTAAATGTAGGTTAGAATAATAAGTCAACTAATGTTGCTAATAGTATGAAGCCCGATAATTTATCAGAAGCATGGCACCACTTCCGATCAACTATCAACAAGGGAAATTTCAAAATAAATAATGAATTAAGGTCGCTAAGGGACAGAGCTGAATTCCCCATTGAAGTCGCTATTTTGGTATTATCCGCGCGTGCCAGACATGAGAAAAAAAGACATCTGGCCAAGATGGAGCTTAATCATGTCCCCCCGGGGGATTTTCCATGGCTCAAAGGACAAACTTTGCCGGCGGTACTCCTTTTTGGAGTTGAGTGACCGTCCGGCACGGTCGAACGGAGAACATATGAGTATACGTCCCCCCCCCCCCGTTTAGATATTCAGGGAAATCTCAGTCCGATATTTGGGCAGCTAAAACGAAACAGGAAAAGGTCTAGAACACTACGCTGAAACTGCGGGACGCCTCCCGAACCCTCGGTTTCCAGTATTTTTTAGAATGGCGTCTGTTTGCGGGCGGAAGTGAATGCCCCAAAAGCAGTATCCAAATCTACACAAGGGTGACGAGTAAACCAGCCAGATTTCCAAATCATTGAGGACTGAAACGCGCCATAGTCTTTGGCTTGGCTCTTGAAGGACCCCCGCTTTCCGATCGGTTATTACAAGTGGAGAAAGCATAGCGGCAGCCCCAGAGCGTAGACACAAGGAACGCAATTTAGAATCCCGTTTGCTTACCATCCATCGCGTGCACTTACTTTCCTCCCCCCTTTTGGCCGTGCTCACCCCCGGGAAGCTTCAGAGTCCAGCCACGAAAAGGTGTACCCAGGAGTGTAAACAAATTAAGGCGCATCTGTTCTGTCCATTCGAAAAAAAGCGCTTATTTGGAAAAGCAAACCTCCAGTGATTGGGCGAATCACGGCTGAGGCGTCAGCGATTCGAGCGGATTGCCTAACTGATTTTTCTTTCCGACATTACCACTATTCGTGCTGGAGACCCCGGCTCTCTGTTATTCAGGATTTACTGCAATAACGAAAATTGTTGCATGGCATCTTTCTGAACGACTATTTTGCTTTGGTTCATGAAGCGGGACTCCGTCCATTACGTGGGATCTAGAGTGGTGTAATCACTGCCCCCGGACCAAGGATTTCAATATACGTAAAAAGCCCTCACAACCCCGGCGCGCCTGTTCGACATACCAGGTGGTCACTCCAGGCGTGGAAAGTACTTGGAACTCAATGCCTGTATTGGGTCTTTTTCTCCCATTTACGAAATTGAAAATTTATCTGAACAAGGCAACTCAACAAAACTTTGGTTGAACAACAAGTAAGCCAGTATATATTGTTCCCAACCAAAACCGATTTCAGGAAAAACTAAACGACCGTTCCCCCGTAGAATGCCCCGAAACGGCCACCGCTTTCATGTGTCTTTGTCCGCACTGTCTATTTGACGGGGGTTATGACCGTTTTAGCGGCTTTTTATTGGGTTTTTTTATTTGGGGCTTGAACAAGCAATTAAAAAACCACCCGCATAACGGTGGAAGGTGCCAACTACTAATATCATTCTGATTAAAAATAGTTGATCAAGCCCAAAGAGAATAAATCACCTAATATGAATCCCCCCCCGACCTCTCCGCAAAAAGTGGATATTACCAGGCAGTAATTTGTTTGTATGAAATAATGCGGGAGATCCATTATGAGAGTTAGTGTAATGTCAAAAGCTCTGCTTGATGCATGTTTGAGATTAAGGGTGCAGCTTTTTT
Source organism: Mesorhabditis spiculigera (assembly GCA_958295435.1). NCBI lineage: Eukaryota > Metazoa > Nematoda > Chromadorea > Rhabditida > Rhabditidae > Mesorhabditis > Mesorhabditis spiculigera. Next base: position 28,626 of record CATQJA010002522.1, read on the forward strand.
GATTTTCATAGGATTAGGGATTGTGGGGAAGCAAATCACTGTCTCTATCTCTCCCCGAAAACGGTCCGCCCCGGGAGAAACCAATCCGTTAGTAGAAAAGCCGGGAAAAAAGCAATCTATTCAGGTAACACTTTAATTGTAAGCGCTTTATAATCGAAGCAAGATTTAGAGAAAAGGAGGGATGAGTGGGATGTTGTTTACTTTTACCGAGATGGAATGGAGGTTTTTCAAGAAGAGGCAGATATGAACGGAAAGCAGTCATGTTGATCCACTGTACCATCTGGGTGCTTTCATTGCAGCAACAGCTTTAGGAACAGAAACATCCAATGCGGCAAATGCAACGCTAACAAAATGATGTGTTCCGGAAGAATACATCGGCAGGCAATCCTATTTACTCGCAGGAGGAAATATATTAAAGGTCGGGAACACGTATTATTGGTACGGAGTTAAGTACAGAGGAGCGGTCACGTACTATAACAATCCTAGCGCCAAAAACAGTGATACCGAATTTCAAGCTGTCACAGCATATTCCTCTACAAATTTGGTCAATTGGAAATACGAAGGGAACATTATCACAGGAGCGACGGACGGATCTACTTGGGATGTAGACTGGCTAGGTCGTCTTGGCGTGGTTTACAACACCAACACGAACAAGTACGTTTTGCTTACTCAGTATGCAGGGCCTGCTGGGGCAGGAACCGCGTTTGCGACAAGCAATACTCCAACCGGCCCTTTCACGTTCGATCATGTACAGACCGATTTTCCGAATGTAGTTAACAACATGCCGGGAGATCAAACTACTTTTGTAGGATGACAACGGCAAAGCTATCTAGTGTACAGTAATGCAAGCGGACGAAATAATGTATATGTGTCGGAGCTTAGACCTTCTGATTATCTGAACATTGAGCCTCCAACTGGCCATGATATCGAAGCACGTCCGGTGGTCGTGAAGGAAATGCGATGTTCAAAAATAATGGACGATACTATATCTGCTCCTCGGACCTGCATGGGTGGAATGCTTCGAAATCGTATTGCATCTCATCCACTTCCATTATGGGACCGTATTCTGCAGAAGAGGTAATGATTAACTCGGGCCTAGGCCCACTCCACCGACGCAAACCGGTTTTTTTTTATTAACGTGCAGGGAAGTGCAGGATCAACCATCTTGTTTGCAGGAGATCGCTGGAGTGATTTCGCGGGTAATGGTCTTGGATATAACCAGTGGATGCCACTTACATTCAATGGAACGACCCTGTACGGTATTCGTTAAGCCAGTTTAACCTGGATGCTGCTACTGGAACCTGGAGTGTTGCTAACGGCAACAACTACGTGTTGAATCCAAGCTATGAAGCAGACCGGATTACATTAAATACACTTACCGGTTGGAAAAACTGGAAGAACACCTCTGTCGATCCGAATTCTAATATTTCCCCTGGACGAACTGGAAGATTTTCAATGTCTCAGTGGAGTGATTCTGCTTACAGCGCAAGTATGTATCAAGATATCGGCTTACCTAACGGAACTTACACACTTAAAGCGTGGGTCAAAAGCGGGGGAGGACAATCTGTAGCGCAGATCTATGTGAAAAACTTCGGTGGAGCAGAGAAGAATGTGCCAATTAATACATCGCTTAATTCGTGGACAGAGATCACAATCTCCGATATTGCAGTTACAAATGGAAAAGCTCAAATCGGTGTATATAGCGTAGCGAATGCAGGTAATTGGCTGAGAGCGACACTGGTCGCTCGCCGTCAAAAACTTAGATGCCATGGTTTAACGAGGTAAAAAATCAAAATGTTGGCGCAATCCGACGCTCGTTTCTCTTCGCTTGGGTTGTGCCAGTTTATAATGAGAAAAATAGCATCTTCTTCAACATAAGGTCAATTTATTTTTCATTTTACAAGCAATTTATGCTGAACTATAATGGCTACATAAAAACTTTGTGAGGGTGCTAAATGTGATTTCTCTTGAAATTGTTAATCTTGGATGACGAAACACGGACAAGAGAGTCGCTCCGTAATTACGTCTCATGGGACTCCATTGGTATATCTGATGTAGTAACGGCCCGAAATGGTGTACAAGCGTTAGAGGTGGCCTCTACTCTGAAGCCAGATGTGATTGTATGTGACATTCGTATGCCCAAGCTGAATGGAATAGAATTCGCAAAACAATATCGTGCGGTGGACGCGACTTGTCCAGTGATCTTTTTGAGTGGTTTTGCGGATCGTGAGTATCTAAAATCAGCGATCGATTTGAAAGCGTTTGCACCTTTCTTTATAAGCCAGTTAATCTTGATGAAGCGAAGGAAACAGTGCAGCCAGCTACAGAATCGCGCTTAGAGGAAGCGCACAAACAGAAATTACAGCAAGCGCTCCGCGACAGCTTTGACCGAAGTCTTCCGTTTCTTCGTCAGGAAATGGTACGTAAACTGATCACGAAACCAGATTCCCAGAGCGTTTTTCCCGCATTACAAAGCCAAGAGACCTTCTTGCTTCCACCTGAAGGACCTTATACCGTTGCTGGGCAGAAACATATTGGCAATCAATCTCCGCAAGAGAGGAATTATCTATTAAACAGGATACTCTGTTGGAAGCCATTTGTCAGAATTTGTACTGCAGTGAACATTCCGTGATTGCGGGGTTTTCGATTCAGTGAACAGGTTGGTGTGCGCAATACCCGGATCGCCATGGAAGCACCTACCTAGACGGTCGGGCAACGCTGGATAACGGCATACCGGAGATGCGAAGCCTGCCCCGAAAACAAGCGGAACTCCGTTTTGGCGTAGGAGCCACTGCTTTGGAACTCGTCGATCTTCCTGTTTCATATCAAATAGCGTGGTTGTGCAGCTCTTGCCATTACTATAATCAGACCTCTTCTCTTATATTCGAACAATTGCTCGGTGTGCACAGACCCATTGAAACAAATTGGGAAGAGGGTACGACTCTAAGAGATCAGGTCAGGCGAGGTCATAATGATGAAGCGATCCAAACCATTCAGCGTTGGACCGTATATGCTAGGCAACAGATGGATCTCGACATATCTTGGTTTCAAGGACACTTCACCCAATTCCCCAGGTATCGATGTTGAAGCAGCATTCAGCTCGGCGTCGTTCAGATTTCAGGCAGTACTGAGCGGAAATATGTGTGGAAAGAGATAGAACGTATGTCAAGTTTGAATGCATTAGAGAGCTATGTGGTTTCGTTTATTAAAGAGGTCGTAGCTAACCCTCACGGAAGTTCTACACCTGGTAGCGGGAAAATGCGCGAAATCAAACGTTATGTACATTCTCATTTTCACGAGAAAGGATTTACTATTCGAACTGTAGCGGAACATGTACAACTAAGCGAAACGTATTTATGTGCATTTTTCAAAAAACAGAGCCAACAAACCTTGAAAGAATACATTACGGAAACGAGAATGAACAGAGCAAAAGAGTTATTAAAAGATCCGAACGTGAAGTTGTTTGAAGTATCTTCCAGAATTGGTATATCGGATTCGAACTATTTTACGACTTTCTTCAAACGAAACGCAGGTTGTACTCCGTCTGAGTACCGTGAAAGGATGATCCCATGAGGCGTTTGACCCGAAATTTTCGAAATCAGGGCATACGCTCAAAGCTGTTTGCCTCCTATGTCATCGTCATTTCGATCCCTTTCATTCTTCTCCTTGCAATCCACATCTCTGTGACACAACAGGAAAATAAAGATGCTGCTATTTATTCATCTCAGAAGATGCTTGCGGAAACTGCAGCATATATACAATACAAATCAGAAAATATTGAGGAGGTTATGAACTCTATCGCATTAAATGAGCAAATTCAGCAAGCTGTTCTCAGCCCTTCGGATCCTTTTCAAAATGTAAATGCATGGCACATGGAATCTCTGAGACTTGCAAGGATTATTAAGCAGTCTCGATATACGAATGATATCAATCAAATACAAATCTTTATGAAAGAAGGGCTCGCATCAGCTACGGAAAGCCCTGATTATTTGCGATTATCTCGTATCACTAACGAAACATGGTTTTTAAAGTTTTCCCAATCACATGCCATTTTCATATGGCTTCCTTCCTTACAGATTTTGCCGAATACTCCTCAAGGTGAGCTAACGGTACTTCGAAAATTGCCTAATGAACATAATGTTCGCGATACGGATGCAATATTGAGCGCTTCGATCGCCCCACGAACTATGCAATCCGTCCTCAATTGATGCAGCGCTAACGCCAAATGCGTCAGCGCTTTTGTTTAATGATGGAGGAGCATTATTAAGCCGGACAGACAACGCTTATTTTTCCAAAGAAGTATTAGAACAATTGCATTTTTTGGTTGAGAATAACGGCAATGAAATGACCTATTACAACACTAATTACGTTTTGAATCAAGAACGGTATCTGGTTGGTATAAAAGCCATCCCGCATACTGATATGAGGATAGTTCTCCTTATCCCTTACAAGGATATTCTCGAAACAACTCTCAAAGCTCGCAACCGGATTATTTCAATTTTTCTGATTGTTGTACCATTAATGATTCCCGTTTCGCTCATCGTGGCTGGCTCTGCGACCAAGCGGATACGGCAATTGATTATCCATGTCCGCAAAATTAGGCGGGGGCAATTTCATCCGCTCCCTTGGTCAACTAAACCAGATGAGATTGCAGAGTTAACAAATAGTTTCAATATCATGGTGCATGATATTTCTCAATTAATCGAAGATAAATATATGCTGAGCCGTGAGGTCAAACACAAGGAGCTCCTGGCTTTGCAAGCTCAGATCAATCCGCATTTTCTATACAATACATTGGAATTGATTAATGCGATGGCTATCGAAAGTAATGCACCTGAAATTCAGCGTGTCGTCGATGAACTGGCTGTGTTTTATAGAATCAGCTTATCGAATGGGCAAGAATTTGTAAGACTAGAAAATGAGCTTAAGCATATTGAGGCTTATGTTCGAATTCAAAATATGCGCTTTGGCAATAACATTCGTCTGAGTTGGAAGTTTCAAAAGAATTTTATGATTACAAGCTTCCCAGAATTATATTGCAACCTTTAGTAGAAAACGCGATTTTACACGGAATTATGGAGAAGGATGACGAGGAAGGTTGCATACGTGTAACAGCACGGAGAGAAGAAGAGGATGTCGTGATCGAGGTGACGGACGATGGCGTTGGCATGGATGTAGAAACCGTAGTTTTATTAATGCATCAGGACAACATCTATAAAGAAACAGGAGGCTACGGGATACGAAACGTTGAAGAACGATTGAAGCTCAGCTATGGGAATATCTACGGTATGACATTCAAAAGCGAACTGGGAAAGGGGACCAGTATACAGATTAGGCTGCCAAAATCGCATATTGGAACAAGGTGAGTGACGTCAAGCGGAACGATGAGACGTTGCCGTAACCCATGGTTGATGGGGGGCTAGCCCCCATAATTTTCACATAAGGATATAAAAGACTTAAACGTAAGATATACAAGAAATTCGTAGGTTATTTACGTACGAACCCTGCCTGGAGGCCCTATATGATGGCCCTATTGGAAGAGAGATTTAAGGAGGTTCCGTCACGAAGGACATCCGTTTTAAACTGGATGCTTTATCTTATGTTTCTCCCTGTTTTTATTTATTTCATTGTATTTGCTTACATTCCCATTGCCGGTATGGTAATGGCTTTCCAATCGCATTCACGCAATTGGAGGTATATTCTTTAGCGATTGGATCGGACTAGACAATTTTCGTTATTTTTTTGACTCAGGCAAAGCATGGATTGTCACACGCAATACGCTTGTATATAACGCTATTTTTCTTACCTGTTATATGTTTTTTTCTATTATTACAGCCCTTTTGATCACAGAAGTAAGAAACAGATGGTTTAAGCGAAGTGCACAGACATTGCTGTTTCTGCCTTACTTTATCTCGTGGGTAACAGTATCGGCATTTGTGTATAATTTCCTCAACTATGAATATGGCATTATTAATAAAATCCTGATTTATCTCCATCTTGACGCCATCGATATTTATTCCAATGCAAGTTCTTGGTACTTCATTTTGCCATTCCTGTATGTCTGGAAATGGGGAGGCGTATCGGAGTGTCCTCTATGTCGCGTCATCATGGGAATTGATCAGGAAATTTATGAGGCAGCAAAAAATAGACGGAGCCAGCCGCATGCAGCGAATCACAAAAATAACCCTGCCTTTACTGACACCAACGATGATCATTTTGGTTCTGCTGGGTCTGGGAAGGATTATGCGTGGGGAATTTGATATGTTCTATCAATTGATTGGCAACAATGGCTTGCTGATGGATGCTACAGACATCATCGATACACTCGCATTCCGTTCACTACTGGTGCAGCAGATTACGGTATGGGTTTCGTCTGTGGGTCTACCAATCGGTATTAACTCTGTTATTATCTTAATTGACAAACTATCTCAGTCCGTAGGTATGATCGGGACCGTGCGCTGTTTTAGCTCTGAAAATCATAAAGAAGGTGACGAAAATGAGCCGAAAAAGCTATGTGACCAAGCTTGATGCCTCACCAGTGTTCACGTTTGTTTCTTACACAATCATGACTCTGATTGCTGTGATATGTGTGCTTCCATTTGTCGTTTTGATTGCTGGGGCCTTTTCTTTGGAAGAGTTCGGTTTTGCGCGCAGGGTATTGGTTTCCTGGCCACGGGACTTTTCGTTCGACGCGTTCAAGTACATTTTTCAATATCCGGAAAATGTGTTATCTGCGTATAAGGTGTCTGTCATTGTAACAGTGATTGGCACCACGTTATCGCTGCTCTTGTCAACGCTCGCAGCATACGTCATTAGTCGAAAAGAACTGAAGCATCGCAACAAATTGGCGTTCTTTTTGTTCTTCACCACACTGTTCAACGGAGGTCTGGCACCTTATTATATCTGGATAACCAACAATTTGAAATTGAGCAACACCTATGCTGTGCTTATTTTTGGTTCCGATGTTAATGTAATGTATATTTTGATCCTTCGCAGCTTTATTAAAGAATCGGTTCCCGAACCATTGGTCGAGTCTGCCAAAATGGATGGGGCGGGGGATCTGCGCATCTTTTTCCAAATGGTGTTACCTTTGCTGAAACCGGCCTTGGCCTCAATTGGAATTTTCACAGTGCTAGCATACTGGAACGATTGGTGGACGCCCATGATGTTTACAACCAAAGATCATCTGGTTCCGCTACAGTATCTTCTCTATAAAATGCTCTCCTCCACAACCTTCGGCGGCTATGTCCCAGTATGTTTCCAATGTTGATGCGCCGAAAGAAACGTTTAAGCTGGCTATGACCGTCATTGCTACCGGGCCAATTTTGCTCGTGTTCCCTTTTGACCAGAAATACTTTGTGAGCGGGATCACCATTGGTTCCGTCAAAGGATAATACTCATTCCGTTTGTATTCGGAATTCGTAGATACAATATAGTTATAACCAAGGGGAGGTTTTAATTGTGAATGAGATGAAAAGAAACGTCCGAGTGGTCATCTCGCTTATGATTCTGATAACACTTGTCATTGCCGGTTGCAGCAGTAAAGACGAGGTGAGGGAGCCATGGAGATGGAGCTACTGGCCTGGTAACAACACTAAGGAAGTAAAGTTGTACGGCTATTTGCTTGGGGATGCACCAAAAGGAATGCCTGATGTATTGGCCGCGTTGAACGAAAAGCTAAAGAAGGACATTAACGCTACTGTAGAATTAAACTACATTAGTTGGGGCGATCTGGCATCTAAATATCCTCTCATATTGGCCTCAGGGCAGGATGTGGATTTCATCTTCACGGCAGATTGGAACTTCTATGTTCCCGAAAGCAACAAAGGCTCTTTCATGGAATTGAATCCAGAATTGATCCAAAAATATATGCCCCGCTATTATGCAAAGCAGGATTCAGCAGCGTATGAAGCTGCAAAAGTTAATGGAAAGCAATATATGATCCCCACCACGACTCCAGACCGAAAGGTCGCTGTCATGGTTCTTCACAAAGATATTATGACTGCGGCAGGGGTGAACCAACCAAGCAAACTATCTGACCTGGAACCATACTTTGCTGAAATCAAAAAGAATCATCCAAACATGACCCCGCTTAATTTGGACTCTCAGTATGATCTGCCAGCACCGTTTGGCGCGCTGGTCAGCGAGAAATTTGCGTACGGCGGTGCGCCAATGGATACAGGAGATCCGTCAGCTACAGGGAATTATTCTGACCAAGAGGATCCTTCTGGCAAGATCCTGAGCATCACTGATGAGCCTGTTAAAAGTGCTTTTACGTATGCAGCCGAGACAATGAAAAGGTGGTATGATGCCGGTTATATTAACAAGAATCCGTACGCTAACAAAATTCGTTCCAAAGATAATTTCTGCGAAGGTAAGGCCGGGGTAGCTTTCGGAAATTCAATAGATATTCAAGCTACACTAAGTACATGTTCAGACAAAGGCATAGAAACATACATTTTTCCAGTCCTTTCCCCATCAGGACATGCAACGACTAGCAGCTGGCTGAATAATGGCGTAGCGATTGCGGCGAACTCAAAAAATGTAGAGCGGACACTGCAGGCGTTAGATCTGATTATGGAGGATGAGTCTTACGCATACACGGTCTACTATGGAATTGAAGGTAAGAATTATATCATCCAAAATGATAAAATTGCGTTGCCTGATGGAGTAACAACTGCCGATAATTCCTATCCACCGGATTCTGGAGGATTTTGGTTCGTGGATAAAGACTTTTTCAAACCTAGTGCAAGTTGGACGGATTCCTATGTAGAGTTAAATCAAAAAATTAAGGATTACTTGCAACCACCGACATATTTGGGATTCACATTTAACTCTGAAAATGTAAAGACGGAAATTGCCAACTTGAAAAACGTCTCACCCAATATTATCTTCCTTGACGATCGGCACCGTGCCTGACGTAAACGCTGCGTTTGTTGCACTGGTTGATAACATGAAATCAGCGGGTGTTGACCGAGTGAAGGAGGAACTTGAAAACCAAACTCAAACTTTTGCCGCAGCGAAAAAAAGCCAGTAATCAAAATCTTACATTGAACAAAGAGGATTAAAGGGTTGGATCTCAAGGGAAACATTGGGATCCAACCCTTATTGCATTCGAGTTTCATATTAGGTTGGGTTTTGGACAAATCCATGTAACACTCGATTCCAGATAGAAAAGACGAAATTTAGCAAGTCCGATAGTGAAAATGATGGGAAGATCGTATTAATAGTCTTGTTAGTACCGATTGAGCGAATGGACATGTGATGTTCCAATTTACGATTAGACATAAATAATCGATATTTTCCAACACCAGCAGTGGATTCTTAGAGATTGCTTATACGTTATTTAGATTAAGCTAAAATTAGGAATCCACACGATTTTGACTTGTTTCAAGAACAGTTTAGACAATTAGTATTGATTGAAGATTATATAGAAAAAAAGAAATCTAGCTATTAAAGATTGACAGAATATATTTATTTGTGTAAGATTTTGAATGTTAATCGTAATAATTACGATTAAATATAAAACTGTTTATTTATTTAGGAGGAAAAAATGAATAAGAAACGCGTTTTTGTATTAGTTCTGCTATCAATGATTTTGATTTTGAGTGGTTGCTCCACATCTAAAGGTAATGATTTAAACGCGGCCAAATCAGATTCTTTAAAGGTAAAAGATCAAGTTATCGTAGCAGTAGGTGGAGAAAAGGAGTCTGGGTATGATCCAACGACAGGATGGGCTAGTCAAGGAGTAACCCTATTTCAGAGTAAACTACTTGATGTAAATGCTGAAAATGAACTTATTAATGATTTGGCCAAAGATTATTTTGTTAGTGATGATGGTCTTACATGGACATTTCATATTCGTGATGATGTGTTTTTCCACGATGGTGAGAAATTAACTGCAAAAGATGTTGCGTTTACATATAACAAGACGAAAGAAAAGGGCCTTTCAGTTATCGATTTGACACGATTGGACCAAGCGACAGCTGTTGATGACCAGACTGTTGTTTTTAAAATGATTTCTCCAATGTCTACTTTTATCTATGCAACAGCTTCACTGGGGATAGTCCCTGAACATGCGTACACAGATAACTATGGACAGCATCCTATTGGATCAGGGCCTTACAAGTTTGTACAGTGGGACAAGGGACAGCAACTCATTGTAGAGCGAAATGAAGAATACTACGGTGGAGTGCCTCCAATTAAACGAATCGTCTTGCTCTTTCTAAGTGATGATGCAGCATATGCAGCATTACAAGCAGGAGAGGTAGATGTTGCCAAAACTTCTGAGGAGTTAGCAGTTCGAGGTATGTCAGGTTATCGTTTAGTTAATGTCAAAACTTCTGACTTTCGCTCCATTGCTTTGCCTGTGCAACTACCAGGTGGAACAAGCGGTGATGGCTTACCAGTGGGTAATGCAATAACCAGCGACATAGCGATTCGTAAAGCGCTTGCTACTGGAATAAACAGACAAAGAATAATTGATGATGTACTCAATGGATATGGTGAGATTGCTTACACAATTTCTGAGAATTTACCATGGGCAATTGATGAGAGTTTATTTAAAGATGGCGATACTGAAACTGCAAAATTAATACTCGATAATGCAGGATGGATAGATTCTGATAATGATGGAATACGTGAAAAAGAAGGTAATAAGGCAGAGTTCACCTTAATTTATGCTGCCGGAGATTCTAACCGACAATCCATTGCTCTGGCATTCAGTGAACAAGCAAAGGAAATGGGAATCAATGTACTGACTGAAGGGTTAGCAAGTGCAGATAGAGAGCCTCGTAAACACAAGGATGCATTTCTTTTAGGTGGCGGTTCTTATAACCCAGACCCTTTATTTAGAGCATTGTATGGTCCATATGCAGCCAAAGGTGGATGGAATAATATTGTTGGTTACAAAAATGAAGCAGTAGATAAATATTTAGAAGCAGCAATCTCAGCTAAGACAGAACAAGAAGGGTATGAATACTGGCAGAAAGCACAGTGGGATGGAACTACAGGAGGAAGTATCTTGGGCGATGCACCGTATATCTATATAGCGAATATTAGTCATTTATACTTCGTAAAAGATGGTTTAAATATAGGTAATCAGAAAGTCCATCCTCATGACCATGGTTTTGCTTTATTAGGTAATATCATGGAATGGTCCTTAGGACAGTAAGGCTCTTTTTAGGATAGAAATGCTGCATGCCTAAAGGTTGCAGCATTTTTTCTGGGCGATGCTGATTGCAACTCAGAATAAAGAATAGAAGTTCTTTAATTAAGTCAGAGTTTTAAACTGATTTTGCTGGTAAAGGGAGGATATACATTGCATAGAACGCTCATTAAGCACATCGGTAGTAGTGTCTTACGTGCATTAACATTGCTATTTGCAGCTATAGTTATTACATTTTTACTTGCTGAAGCTTCTCCCATTGATCCAATAGACGCTTATGTAGGATCTGAAAGTGGGGTTAGTGAAGAGCAAAAGTTAGTTATAGCAGAGTATTGGGGGCTAAACGACCCTCCACTAATTCGATTAAAGAACTGGCTGTTAGCTCTTTTACATGGGGACATGGGTGTTTCACTATATTACCAACAACCTGTGTTAGATGTAATTAGCGAACGTTTTATGCTTTCGATTTCACTCATGGCCATTTCCTGGCTGTTGTCTGGCATTTTGGGTTTTACATTAGGCATCATAGCTGCAGCTTATCAAAACAAATGGATAGATAAAATTATAAAAAGAGGTTGCCTTCTATTATCATCAGCTCCAACGTTCTGGGTAGGTTTACTACTATTAATGATTTTTGCAGTGTGGTTGGGGATTTTACCTGTAGGACTTTCAGCTCCAATTGGTAGTTTAGCGAATGAAGTTAGTATTGGGGAAAAGATCAGACATCTTATATTACCTGCATTAACGTTATCCATAGTAGGTATTCCTACGTTAACGTTGCATACTAGACAAAAATTAATCCATGTACTGGGAAGTGAATACTGCCTTTTTGCCTCTGCACGAGGAGAAACCAAATGGGAAATCATTCGTAGACACGGCTTACGAAATATCCTACTACCCGCAATCACTATTCAGTTTGGTGCAATTAGTGAGTTATTTGGAGGCGCTGTGTTAGCTGAAAATGTATTTTCTTACACTGGCATTGGACAAGCAGCTGTGAAAGCTGGGACTCACGGAGATGTACCGTTATTATTAGGAATAACATTATTTAGTGCTCTCTTTGTTTTCGTTGGCAATCTGATTGCTAATATGCTTTATCCTGTGATAGATCCACAAATTAGGGAGGGACTTGGTCATGAAACTAATTAGAAGTGGTATATCACCTTTAAGTTTCAATAGACGTACTAGCATGGTAGTTGTTCTAGTAATAGCCAGTATTATTCTAATTGGCATCAGCTTAGCCGGTATTTTCATGAAAGAAAGCTCATATGCAACAAATTTCAGTGAGAAAAATCTAGCTCCTTCATTAACACATCTATTTGGAACCGATTGGATGGGGAGGGATATGTTTGCTAGGACGATTAAAGGGTTGTCTACAAGTATATTAATTGGGGCATTAGCTGCAGGAATAAGCTCCATTATTGCAGTGACTTTAGGAACTCTTGCTGCTACTGGAGGAAAACGAATTGACAGTATTATTTCATGGGTGATAGATCTAGTTCAGGGAATCCCACATTTGATCCTGCTGATCTTAATTTCATTTTACTGGGAAAAGGGGCACATGGAGTTCTTATAGGTATTGCAATAACACACTGGCCTCATTTAGCAAGGATTATAAGAGCAGAAGTAATGAGTATTCGGCATACTCATTATGTAGCTGTTGCAAGAAAAATGGGACAAGGAAATATAAAAATAGCATTTAAACATATTCTACCTCACGTCATACCACAGTATATTGTCGGGTTAATTTTATTATTTCCCCATGCAATTCTACATGAAGCTTCTATTACTTTCCTAGGTTTTGGATTATCTCCTGAACAACCTGCTGTAGGCGTAATATTGTCGGAATCTATGAAATATTTGACTTCAGGAATGTGGTGGTTAACGATACTTCCGGGGGCAGCTTTGTTGCTAATTGTCTATTTATTTGATGCTATTGGAGAACGGCTACGGATGATTTTTGATCCTTATAATGCACAAGATTAGGAGGAGGAAACATTGGCGACTACAGATAAAAAATCCGCACCACTATTAGAAGTAGAGAACCTCTCAGTTAGTTTTCGTATGTATGATCGTGGATTAAAGCAGAAAAATATTGAGGTGATTTCAAACTTAAATTTACAGATTAATACAGGAGAAATATTAGCAATCATAGGTTCTTCGGGTAGCGGCAAAAGTTTGTTAGCGCATGCTGTATTAGGGATACTGCCAACAAATAGTACGGTTACAGGTCTGATGCGATTTGATGGCCAAGAGTTAACTCCATCTTTGCAAAAAAAGATACGAGGAAAAGCTATGACTTTAGTGCCACAGTCTGTAGCTTTCTTAAACCCACTAATGAAGTTGGGAAAACAGGTGCAGGGTAAGTATGGTACCAGGGAGCAACAACAAAAGGTTTTTCGTAGATTTGATCTAGATGAAACCGCAAGTGAGAAATATCCGTTTCAACTCTCAGGTGGCATGGCAAGACGTGCGTTAGTTTCTACGGCAGTGATCAGCAGTGCGAAACTCATCATAGCTGATGAACCGACTCCTGGATTAAGCCCAGAATCGGCACAGGAAACCATGGATGTTTTTAGAGAACTTGCTGATGAAGGACGTGGAGTTATTATTATTACACATGATATTGATTTGGCATTTCGTGTAGCTGATAACGTAGCCGTTCTATATAACGGCACTACGGTTGAACTAACTGCTTCAAAGAATTTTCTTGCAGGGGGAGCGGGTCTAAAGCATCCCTATAGTCTGGCTCTGTGGGAGGCTTTGCCGCAAAATAAATTTAACGCGATTACCTCGAAGAGCTAAAAATATTACCTCTAAAGGAGACACCTAAGATTAAGGAGGATTGAGATATGCAACTGGAAATTCAAAAAGTAGGTTTTCATTATAAGAGAGGACCAAAAATTCTGAATAGTATAAGTTTTTCTGTAGATGTAGGGGAGAGAGTAGGGATTGTAGGGCCTTCAGGATATGGTAAAAGTACTTTGTCCAAGATACTTGCTGGTTATCTTCGACCTACTGAAGGCAATATTCTTTTTAATGGAGATGTTCTTCCACAAACGGGATATCATCCAATACAACTAATTTATCAACATCCAGAAAAATCTATAAATCCTCGATGGAAGATTAAAGACATTCTATTTGAATCATGGAGTCCTAGTCAATATTTTCTAAAAGATATGGGAATCGAAGAAAATTGGCTTGATCGTTGGCCTAATGAATTAAGTGGAGGTCAACTACAAAGAGTTTGTATTGCAAGAGCGCTAGGTCCACAAACCAAATTCATAATTGCTGATGAGATGACAACTATGTTTGATGCAGTTACTCAGGCTCAGATTTGGGAAGTAATGATGAAAGTTATCAAGGAACGTAACATGAGTATGATTGTAATTACGCATAATGAATTTCTTGCTCAACGATTGTGTACAAAAATTATTGAGTTGCCAAGTATAAATAAGATTTAAATTTTCGAGGTGTCCTTTGAATTTTTGAACAGTGAATAATTCTAAGGAAAGCTAATGATAATGCCATGTATCAGTAAAATATTCTAAGAACATAAGGCCGTGGACGAACGGTCTTATGTTCTTTTGTCGTAAAAATGTTAGGGGAACCTTCCACCTGTAGAGGGACAAGAACATTCTCCCATTTAAATTGTTATAGCGACTAAGATTCTTTATCTGTTTTTATTAAACTAACGAGAAGGTTACTTTTAATTCACTTCACGAATATCCTTAAATATGGCAAGTTCGCGAAGTTAGTAAAGAAGGTATTACATGTAATCAAAGTAACTCACATAAACCTAATTTAAAGAATTATATAATAGACTACTTCAGGGCACCTGGAAAGATAAAGAAAGCTTTGGACCAAAGGGTTGAAAAATTTATTTCAGAGATTCCTGACAGCTGGGTTAGGATCGATGCGGTAGGATTGAGAATTGCTGTCAACTGTTTGTTTGACATATATCAGGCTCCTTGTTTGTTGTAGAAAACGAGACTGAGAGCAGCGGATGTACTTAGTATTAATACTGTTGATGATGATATTCTATTGATCTTACGGATTGAAAAAAGGAATGATGGGTCCATTTACGAGTTCGATAATTGTTTGTAGGATAGTGGATTTAAGTATACTAACTCTCAGACAAAAGCTGTAACAGGTATGAACTCATTGTTCGTTATTAAGCAATGGTATGGATCAATTATTTTTATCAAAATAAGTATTTAAAGCTCGCTTGAATAACACAGACTTATTGACAAAAAGAGAACAACGAAGCCTTACGCACCACTGCTTGGTAATATTGCTGAACCTTTGTTTGTAATTGTGGATACGAGTGCAGATACATCCCAATTCAAGAGCGAACCTATCGCCACAGGTCCATTTATGGTAACAGGCTACACCCCGGATCAGGAGATTCAGGTGAAGAAGTATGACGGATACTGGGACGGGGCAGCCGATGTGGATACCATTACATTCAAATACATCAAGGATGACAGCACGCGTGCCCTTGCGCTGCAATCGGGTGAGATCGATGTAGCCAGCAACGTGGGACGAAGCAGCTTGGCATTGTTCCAGGATCAGAGTCAATATACGATTGATGAAATCCCGAGCCTGCGTACACAGTTTGTATGGTTTAATCCGACGTACCCGTTTCTAAACCCGAGGCCGAAAGTACGGCGTGCAATCTCGTACGGCATAGACCGTGAGATGTATGCAAACACACTGGTGGGCGGTCAGGCGGCCAAAGGACCGTTTACCTCGGCTCTGCCTTTTGGCTATGATCAGGTCAAGGGATATGGCTATGAACCGGAGACAGCCAAGAAGCTGTTGGATGAGGCTGGCTACAAGGATGCGGATGGGGACGATATTCGGGAAAAAGACGGACGAAAGCTAACGCTCCAATTGATTCTCAATTCGGCTTACGAATCGGACTCCATTGTGGCTGCTGCAATGCAGTCCCAACTCAAGGAGATTGGGGTTAACCTGGAAATGACCTCTTACGAGGTTCCCAACTGGTCATCAAAAAGTGGCGGTTATGCTATGTCTGCCTCTGGCCAGCTTAATATGCAGGGATTACCGGAGACCCCCAGTATATTCTCGACTTTTATTTCAAAACGGGAGCAGAGTGGAACATCGGTGGATATAGCAATCCGAAGTTGGATGCGGTGATTCAGCAGCTGCATTCCGAATTCGATGTGGAGAAAAGATATGAACTGGCTGCAGAAGCCCAGCAGATAATTCTGGATGATGCGGCATACATGTTTATTACCTACACTCCAATTAACATTGTAAGCAAGAGCGCCGTACAGGGTGCGACGATGTATCCGATCGACTTTTATCTCCTGGATCGCAATATCCAGGTTAGGCAATAATGAGCGCTTTACTGGGTGTAGATCGACTTTCTGTAACGTATAGGGGTGGTTCTCACCCGCACTGCCGACATTCATCGTTTTGCAATGAATGCCGGTAAAGATTATCGGAATCGTGGGCGAGAGCGGAAGTGGTAAATCGACGTTGCTTCGAGCTTTGCTCGGTATGCTGCCAGACGGTGGGCAGTATGGCGGGGGAGACATTGTCTTTCAGGAGAAATCGATATTTAGTTATTCGCAGAAGGATTGGGGCCGCATACGCGGCAAGCGGATGGCCATGGTTTTTCAGGATAGTGGTTTCTTCCTTGAACCCCATCCGCCCAATAGGAAGTCAGTACATCGAGGCGATCCGTACACACGTTAAACTATCGAAGAAAGCTGCCTATGCCATGGCGGTGGACATGCTCTCACAGATGGGACTGGATGACCCCGAGCGGATGATGAGTATGTACCCCGTCCAGCTTAGTGGAGGCATGAAGCAGCGAACGGCAATTGCCATGGCGGTAACGATGGAGCCAGAACTGCTGCTTGCCGATGAACCGACCAGTGCGCTGGATGTAACCACTCAGGTTGAAGTGATCAAACGATTGACCAACCTTCGGGCAAGTCAGGGAACAGGGATGATCATTGTGACGCACAATATCGCCGTTGCAGCCCATATGGCAGACTACATCGGTGTAATGCAGAACGGGTCGCTGGTTGAGTTTGGACAATCTTCAAGCATTATTACAGGTCCACGTCATGCATATACCCGTGAATTGCTAGCTGCAGTACCTGAATTGGAGGGGAATATGGATGATAGATGAGAGGATACCCGTTCTGGAAATGAGGAATTTAAAAGTAAAACCTACGAATCCAGGGGCCAAGGAGCACATTCAGCATTGCAATCGATCAATCTGAAGCTGTATCCGGGAGGTGTCTCGGGAATTGTAGGTGAGCGGAAGTGGCAGAGTACTTTGGCTAAATACGTGACTCACCTGGAAAAGGCAACCTCCGGGCAGATTATCTATCGTCAGCAGGATATTACTCCGGTAAGGGGAGAGGCTTTGCGGCTGCAGCGCAAGCAGATTTAGATGGTTTTTCAGGAACCTGCGGCGATTTTCAATCCCCGCATGAGGGTGGGATCATTTATCCTTGAGCCTTTAGTGAACTATAGACTGATCAACGCATGCAGGGTGAAAAGGAAATTCATCGTTTGCTGGAACTGGTGGGGCTGCCTGCTGCCATTGCGGACAAGTATCCACATGAAATCAGCGGTGGGGAGCAGCAGCGAGTGGTTAGTGCCCGGGCGATCGGAGTGCAGCCGGATGTAATTATATTTGATGAGGCTACCTCGGCACTCGATGTTTCCATTCAGCAGCAAATTTTGCACCTGTTGGTCCGAGTGCGTAAGGAGATGGGGATTTCATATATCTTCATATCGCATGACCTGGCCGTGGTGCAGCAGGTTCGCCGAGTCGCACTGCGGTTATGTACAAGGGAGAGATCGTTGAAGTGTTGGAAAGTGCGCAGCTGAATCGTGCAGCTAGTCATCCCTATACGCGGAACCTGATGGATTCGGTGTTGTCGGTGAGAGAGATCAAGAATAAGATGCGAGAGTATGCCCTGCAAGGAATTACGGGTTAAGTTGGTGCGGGTGCATTGTGGTGCTACATAAATAAGTGAAGTTAAAGGGATTATTTCAGGGCATGGTGGTGATGGCCTGGAATAATCCTTTTTTTACTATATTCAAATCTGTCTCAAAGTTAATTAAGATAAGACTGCTGACCTCTCTTTTAAAGATTATTAAGAACTCAGTTTATTGAACTTGTTAAAAATGCTAAATGCTCCATCAGTAAACACGAGTATATTTTCTTATTAAAAAGAGTGACATAATGATTCAATAGAGTTATTATAGATATAGTAAGTCTGTTAATGGAGGGATCACAATGAAGTATTCTAAAGCTACAGATTATGCGCTGCACACGATTTTATTTCTCGCGGCATCTAGGTCGGAAACTCCGACAGGAGTCCAACAACTTGCAATATGGCAAAACATTTCACCTACATATCTGTCAAAGATATTAACAAAGTTAAGTAAGGCAGATATGATTTATTCTGTTTCTGGTGCAAACGGGGGTTATAAGTTAAGAGATAATTGGGATGAATTAACGTTTTTTGATGTCATAGAGGCTATTGAAGGGAAAAATTCAATATTTGATTGTTGTCAGGGTCAAAGAAAAGGATGCTTGATACTGGAGACGATGGAAATTGCTGAACAAAAAATGGATATTGTGTTGAAAAGTCAAAAAATTTCTTCATTAGCTGAGAAGATATCAATGTATAAATAAAATTTTTTACAAAAATTACAGATATAATAGGTCTGTAATAGTCACGAATAATCTAATTAACATAAAATTTAATTAATAGGAGTAAAGAGATGAAGTCTTTCGTTATATACTTATTGGCATTGGGAGCATTTGTTGTAGGGACAGTAGAAGTTGTAGTTTCCGGAGTGTTAGACATTATTGCTCGAGATTTACAAGTTTCGATTTCAATCGCAGGGCAATTGGTCACAGTATATGCATTATTCCATGCATTAGGCGCATGGATACTAGTGGGCTTGACCTCCAAAATACAGCGTAAAAAGGTGATTTTGTATTCAATGGTAGCCTTTATTGTAGGTAACATTATTGCTTTTTTGAGCCTTAGTTTTGGTATGCTTGTGTTTTCCCGCTTGGTTTTGGCCATGAGTGGGGGACTATATTTTGTCGTAGCAACAAATTATTCAGCAAAATTAGCCTCTCCAGGTAGGCAGGGGAGTGCCATTGCAACAGTCATCACAGGATTTACCCTTGCATTAGTAGTTGGTGTCCCTCTTGGAACCCTTATTGCTGCATATATGGATTGGCACAATGTGTTTATCATTATTGCAGGTATTGCATTTCTTAATTTAATTCTATTGTACAAATTTATCCCCAACATGGAGGGGAGCGCGGCTCTCTCGTTGAAGCAACAATTCCTAATTATCAGAGATAGTAAAGTAATTACAGGATTATTGACGACTGTCTTCTGGATTCTAGGGTACACTATGGTATTTGCATATATTGCTCCCATCTTAAGCTCAATTGCACATTTTTCAGTTGAGATGGTAAGCACATCACTGCTTATTTTGGGTATATTTGCATTCATTGGTTCTCGCGTTGGAGGGTATGCGGTCGATCGATGGGGGCCTCTCCGAATAATTCCAATCAGTTTAATTGTTCATTCTGCAGCTCTATTTATTCTTCCGATATCTGCTGGGTCAACAACAGGGATCTTTCTAACACTCATGGTTTGGGGAACAGCTGCCTGGATAACAACTCCTGCAAATCAATTTTATCTAATCACATTGAAGCCCAAATCCTCAGAGATAGTTCTTAGTTACAATACCGCAGTCATGAATTTAGGCATGACTCTTGGTGCCTGGATTAGGGGAGGTCTATTGTTAGATATTCATCTCTTCGCAATTTGGGTTGGATTAGTGCTGTTATATTAGTACTGGCTTTTGTCATTGCTATTATTTCATTCTTATTAAAGCCAAGCCAACATCCAACTCTTGAAAAATAATAAGAAGTTCATTCTCTTATATTGTCTATAAATTGAACTTGTATGGATAGATCGATACAAATTATTCAAAAGACCTGGTTCATTTTTCTTGGCAAAATATATAAACGCCTTTGCAGCTGATAGCTACAAGGCGTTTTTTATTTTACCAAAGAGTCTTAAATTGATATCCATTAATGATAATTACGGATGTGACTGCTATATAGACCGAAGCATTGTTTTTTTGAATAGATCAAAAAATAACACCTGCATTTCGGCTGTTTTTTCGGTAAACATGAGGAAGCATTCCATGATACTTTTTAAATACAGCACTAAAATTTCCTGCCTTATTATAACCGACCCTATGCGCAATCTGCCCAATTTCGGTATTATCCTCCTTTAAAAGCAATCGTGCATACGACATACGTTTGACTAAAATAAAGGCTGAAACGGTGTGGCCTGTACTTAGCTTAAAAATTTGTTTGAATTTAGTAGGGGCTCATTACAGCTGCGCGAGCAAGTGTATCTATTCGCAGACTTGGGTCAGTAAAACGTTCGTCTATAACAGATAAGGCTGCAGATATTCCATATTGGTCTTCTTTTGAAAGAATGCGTTTTTCTGATTCTATTTTTTTTAGATTCTTGTTTGGGGAGTACTCTGCGAGTATAAAATTGCTTGTACAACAGTGCTTTCGTAAAAACATGAGCTGCTAAGCCAGTAGACTGGTAGTGTTTCATCTTGAGAAGTAAAGATGTTAATTCTGGAATATCAAGCGGTCCCTCGATACTCTCTAGTAAATTTCTCAGTGCATGATAATCATCCGGATACTGGTTACGCAGACGAGATTCGTAATAACCAGGCAAAAGTATTATTGAAGTAGAGCGAAAAGGTATATTGGCATAGATTGTACTTTGATAACGTGAAGATGAAGCTTTGTAGCCACGTAAAACAGAACTAGAAACTATAACCTGTGATTCCTGGCGCTCTTCGTATGCGGATTCATAATAAGATAAACTTAGAAATTTGAACTGAGGATAATCTATATACATATCTTTCAATAAAAGAAGGTCAATTACGGAAATCCAAAATTGATCACCAAAGGGAATTAAACGGTAAAAACCATAACCGAATTCTGGATTTAAATTAAATAACAATTCATTGTGCTGATTACTCTTGTTCGTGAGAAAAGGAGTGAAACCATAATTTTCAAAATAAGGCGTTAAAAGTGAATGTTTAATTGTACTCAAAATATCATCAGTCCTTTAGTAAAATGCCCAATTTAGACAATATCATGCCGTAATTGGACAAATGATAATCATAATCATTGTAATCTATTACTTCTCTTTATTATAGTAATTATTACGATTACGAACAATATTGAAGATTTGTTTAAGGAGAATAGCCAAAAACGATTCTTAAGTGTGTTGTTGGTAGGATTACTTTATTTTCTCAGGAGGAATAAGATTAATGAAAAGTTCAAACGTAAATAGGGCCAGTGCAACGAAAAATGGAAGTTATCGGATGCCGTTAGTGCCGCTATTTTCAATATCGTTCATATTATTATTTTGTTTGTCGTCACAATGGTAGTATCCATGCTGTTTACCCCAGCAATTTCATATCTAGCAGGAGCGGGGATTATTGCAATGCTTGCAGGTCCTGTATATCTGACAATGGCAGGTCGGATCGGCAAACCTGGGGTCTTTTTTATGATGGCAGTGATTTATGCACTCGTCTTTTTTTAGCGATGGGCCAGACATATATGTTATCCATGATTCTGTTTGGCGTGATTGCAGAACTAGTTATGATTGGATCTAACGCATATCGCTCTTGGAATCGCAATGTGCTAGGTTATGCGGTGTTTTATGCTGGTTACTCACTCTGCGGGGTATTGCCACTGGTTTTTTTTAGAGAAAAACAAATCTCTATTCTCTCGGAAACCTACAGTCCAGAAGCGCTAAATTCAATGATGTATTATTATGGAACACCGAGCATGGTTCTGCTGATGATAGTCATTACGTTGGTTGGATCAATTCTGGGATGCGTGATAGGCAGAGGTTTCCTAGAACGTCATATCAAGAAAGCTAAACTCATTTGATTTACGTGGGAGGTCAAAGAGTGATTTCGTTTATTCAAAAATTAGACCCGCGTACCTACCTCGTCTTTCTACTACTGATGAGCATTTTTTTAATGCTTACTACAAACGAAACACAGGTAGTTGCACTTACACTACTTGGTGCGATCGTGCTGGCATCTTCTGGCTACCCGATAAAATCTTTGCTATATGTTTTACTGTATGTACTGTTAGCTGGTTTGGGGCAATTACTGGAGCATTCTGGATTTGGCACTTTCGTAGTGATTTTTGATACATTTAGTCAAATGGTACCTTTAGCGATGATTGCAGCTGCCCTGATGAGCAAACCAGCCAGTGCTGTGCTTGCTGCGTTCGAGAGATTGCGTTTACCGAAGAACTTGATTGTAATCATTTGTGTACTACTTCGTTTTTTCCCCGTGCTGCTTAAGGAAATGTCATCAATAATTGAAGGCATGGCTGCAAGGAATGTATTTGGTAGCGCATATAGGGCCTTAGTTAAGCCCCGCTTAGCTTATGAATGTTTTCTTGTTCCGCTTCTTGTTCGTTGCCTGAAACTATCTTCTGAGCTTTCAGCTTCTGCAGTCCTAAGAGGGATCGAAAGCGGAAATCGCAGAACTAGCATATTCTCTTTCGGACTAGGTGGAAGGGATATTGTCGCGGTTTTTCTCTTCAGCGGAGTAGCTATTGCGATGAAATCCTGGATCTAAAGAAAGGAAGTACGGAAAATGATTAAATTGAACAACGCAAGTTTTACTTATGCAGGCGAGTGGGAGGAAGAAAACCAACGACCTCCAAGCGTATCCGGAATTACGTTTTCGGTGCGGCCAGGAGAATGCGTGGTGCTTTGCGGGAGATCAGGTAGCGGAAAGAGTACTGTGCTACGAATGATCAATGGTCTTGCTCCACAATTTTACCCGGGGGTACTAACAGGTGAAATCACGATTGGAGGTACTAATCCGGCTTTATTATCGTCTGAAGAACGAGCAACAGCAATCGGGTCAGTCTTTCAAGACCCTCGGAGCCAGTTCTTTATGTCGGTTGTGCGGGATGAACTGGCATTTCTGGGAGAAAACCTTGGTATGAGACCCTTGGAAATTCGAGAATTGATTGAAACTGCAGCCAGTCAAATCGGCATTTCAGAGTTACTTGATCGACCACTAGATAAATTGTCTAGTGGGCAGAAGCAAAAGGTGGCAATTGCGGCTGCATCAGTTTTAAATCCTAAGGTGCTGATTCTGGACGAGCCAAGTGCTAATCTAGATGAGGCATCTACTCAGGAATTAACAAACCTACTGAATCAATTCAAAAAGAGAGGTATGGCAATCGTAGTTAGTGAACATAGGCTTCACGCTTTTGCTGCTACTGCTGATCGCTACGTCCTTATCGAACAGGGAAGACAGACAGATGTATGGACTAAAGAAGAATTTTTGAAGTTAGATGTCAAGAGGGCTCGCGCTTATGGATTAAGGCATCCTGATTTGTTCCTTGATTCAAGCAATGATGAAAACCAATCTGATTCTGA
Organism: Mesorhabditis spiculigera; assembly: GCA_958295435.1. Classification (NCBI taxonomy): domain Eukaryota; kingdom Metazoa; phylum Nematoda; class Chromadorea; order Rhabditida; family Rhabditidae; genus Mesorhabditis; species Mesorhabditis spiculigera. The sequence continues at coordinate 52,335 of CATQJA010002522.1, forward strand.
AGATAATAAAAAAAGTCCTGGGTGGAAAGGTAGAAATGTGACATATATTTATAAGAGAACGGGTGTTGGTATACGCTCGATAGACTTTACGCCTTCGCCAGGAAAAGTAACTGCTGTGATTGGGGAGAATGGGGCAGGAAAAACCACTCTATGTAAAGTGTTCTGTGGCCTTAAGCGCCAGAAATCAGGTGCCATCGTATACAATGAAGGAAAAGATCTTTCCCCTGCTCGTCGGAGAACTCTTAGTTACTTAGTGATGCAAGATGCTGATTATCAATTGTATACAGATAGCGTAGCAGCGGAAGTGATGCTGGGACGCATACCAAGTGAAGAAATCAAAAAACGTGCTCGGGATGCATTGGATTCATTTGGCTTGACTCAATACAGTGATCGCCATCCAGCATCGTTGTCGGGTGGGCAAAAGCAGCGGGTCACGCTTGCTGCGGCTTATTGTGCCGACGTACCACTTGTCATATTAGATGAGCCGACAAGCGGCCTTGACGGAGATGGAGTTCTCACCGTTGCAAATTGGACCCGGCAGCTAGCTGCCCAAGGGAAAACCGTTCTCATCATTTTACACGACTCTTTACTGGTTGATTTGGCCTGTGACGAGTCAGTTGAACTCTCTAAGCATGGCGGAATTATCCAAAAAAAAATACGCAGATTATCAAAAAGGTCTATAAGGGAAGAAGAAAGGAGTTGTCAGTCATTTGAATCTGAAAATGGATAAGAAATCAAAACAAGGCGTTTTTAGGCTAATTGAATTGGCGGGCGAAAAGGAAGGGCTGCTGATATGGGCAACCCTTTTTTCTTCGCTCAGCGTGCTTTTGTCTTTGCTGCCGTACCTGTCTGTCTATTATGTGCTCGTGTATTTGTTGGAGAATGCAGCTTCGGTTACTTCAGATTTAAATAAAGCCCAGTTGATCCGATATGCTTTTATGGGTCTTGGCGGTCTAGTACTCGGGCTCGCTTCAATGTACATCGGCGGAATGTGTTCGCACGTCGCAGCTTTTCGTATCCTGTATGGCATTCGCATGCGATTGACCGAACATATCGCTAAATTACCGCTAGGTTATTTCAGTCATTAATTCTGCAGGGCGAATTAAAAAAGTCGTTGAACATGATGTTGAAAAAATCGAAAAATTTATCGCTCATCAGCTTCCGGATCTCATCAATGCGGCTGTGATGTTAATAGTTATAGCCATTGCGATGTTGAGTCTAAATCTGTGGATGGCGGTTGCTGCAGTGGGGCCGGTTATAGTCGGTATGATCGCTCAGTATAGGATGTTATCGGGAACCAAGGGGCAAGAAAATCTGCGTTTGTATTTCGATGCTTTGGAAAACATCAATACGTCTGCCATTCGGTATGTTCACGGGATGTCTTCCATTAAAGTATTCGGACAGACTGTTCGTTCATTTCGTAAGTTTTATCGTATTATGGGAAGACTACAGAGATTTCAGTCTGAAGTATACTGATCGCTTTCAACATGGTTATGTCACATACAGAGTAATACTTCTGTCACTAGCTTCTTTTATTTTTCCGATTGGGGTGCTGCTCCTTAGTGAAGAGCCTAATAATATTGCTCTTTCTGCAGTCCTTATTTTCTTCCTTGTGCTCTCACCGGGAGCAGCAGTGCCGATGTTTCGCTTAAGTTCGCTAGCTTCAACGCTTGGCATGATTACAGAGTCGACTCGTCGTGTCGATGAAATGTTGTCAGAGTTGCCGATCTCTGAATCAGAAAACCCTAAACTTCCTTGTGATCACAACATTGTCTTCCAACAAAAGTTGGGTTTTCTTATATTACAGGGGGTGGAACAGATTCAAGCCTTATCTGGTGTTTTTCTTTCAAAGCTAAACAAAACGAAATCACTGCTCTTGTGGGACCATCTGGGTCAGGGAAATCTACGATTGCCCAATTATTTCCACGTTTCCAGGATGTGGAAGAAGGCACTATTTTAATTGGAAGTGTAAATGTGAAGGAAATCGAAACAAAAAAACTGATGGATGTTGTCTCTTTTGTATTCCAGGACAATTTTTTGTTCTTCGATACCATTTACGCGAACATCGCAATAGGAAATCCGGAAGCTTCAAAAGAGGAAGTATACGCTGCAGCTGAAGCTGCACAGTGTAAAGAGTTTATTGATCGACTTCCATATGGTTATGATACGCGAATTGGTGAAGGTGGCATTTATTTATCAGGGGGGGAAGAACAGCGGCTGTCAGTAGCTCGTGCTTTGCTCAAAAATGCACCTATCTTAGTACTTGATGAAGCTACCGCTTTCGCTGATCCTGAAAACGAGTATAAGATGCAAATAGCTATGCAAGAGTTGATTCATTGGGAAAACAGTGATTATGATTGCCCATCGGCTATCGACGATTCGTCACGCACATAACATCGTCGTTATGAACAAAGGAAGTGTTGAAGAATCAGGATCCCATAATGATCTGTTGCGTACTGGAGGCTTATATAGCCGTTTGTGGGAAAACTTATACTAATGCATCTGAATGGAGAATTGGAAATGAAGAAGGA
>CATQJA010002523.1:0-55545 GCA_958295435.1 Mesorhabditis spiculigera
GGCATGAGGGTGTGGATTAAAGATGTTTTTATTCCAGATACGACTAAACCGGAAATTCAACTAAGTCGATTCGGCTCATTCATGTTCAAATCAGCGCCCTTTGTCGATTAGGGACATCCGAATCTGGATAAGAGATCCGTAATTCGACTAACCTTAGATTGAATTAGTCGAATCTTAGTCGAATAAGTTCATTCCTGACTTTGCTTTGCTAAAATTTGGCAAAGTGAGATTTCCATCAACAGAATTTCCGGGTATTTCCATTTTTTCATGGCAATTCCTCGTCAAAATCCTCATTAGCATGTTATTCGACTAAGCTCGGCTTCAATTCGAGCTAAAAACGCGCCTATCTGAATAAGATTTTGCTGATTTGGTTGAAGCTAATCCGGAATTGGATAAGGGAAGATCTGGCATTCGGCGAACCTTAGTGCGAGAGAACGTTGGTTGCATATCTTAGTTGAATAATAACATCTCTAGTGTGGATAGGAAAGTCGGGGAGGGCTTTCGGGTTTGTTTTTCGTCTGAAGACTCCGCTCATCGTAAGTACGCGAAGCAAGACAATTTGGTTAGCGCCTCGGGAGTGGTTAGGAACGTGAGAGAAAGCAGATAGAAAGAGAAGGGCTTGGGGTTTCGAGATTTGGCTTGTGCTTAACCTTAGGCTTAAGCTTAGGTTAAGCTTAGGCTTAGGTTTGGCTTGGCGTCCGCTTAGACTTCGCTGAAGAAACCTTACGTACCTGTCAACATCGGTTGATTGGGGCTAACACTCGCAAATCCCGAGGTGTACAACGTGTTCAGCAAGGCCAATACATTGCCCTTCGGTAGTTCTCGCGGCATAATTAACTCATCGATTTTGACGGAATCTGAAGGGTTTTTTTGAGACTAGGGCATTTCCGGACACCTTAAAAAATTGATTGATTGACCCTTAAATTAAAAAACCAGTTCAGCTATGAAAATTTAATAAAAAAAATCCTTAAAATCTCACCCCTCCTCCCGCAATGCTCAACTTCCGCGGCTCCACGCTGCTATTCTTGCGGTGTTCCGCCGCCCGTCCCGCCATTCATCATCCCATTCTGGCAAAATTTTGTGGGAAGCCCGAGGGAGCCAGCCGGCGCGTTTTTGGTGTAGCTTTTTGGTGTTGGCAGTATTGAGTACAGCGGTGGCCTCTGGGCGAGCTTGGTCTTCCACTTCTGGGGTGGGCTTCTGGTGTGCCGTTCTTTTTCAGCCGGCCCAAGGCAGACTGGCAAAGTTGGGGGTGGCTAAGATTGGTCCTTTGTTGGCGGCCAGTGAGCCCGGAGTGCTGATGCTGGTTGGAACCCTGGGGAAGGGATCGCAATTGTCTCGGAAAGAGCAGAACCTAGCAAATTACTGCAGTTACTTAAAACGTTTGCACGAAAGGGGCTGAGGCTTAGCTTTGGCTTTAACTTACAAAGGATCGTTTTTCGGTGCCTTTTGGACTTTTGAGATGTAATAGATACATGTCTCATTTGATAGAACTTGAAATTCTGAACAAATCCCATTCCGCAAAAACGGCTATCCGACTACGATTTTCGAGAAAATTCGCGCCGAAGGCCCGATTTCGCCCATTTGCCCCCGCGCTGGATAAAAATTAAAGTTGAAAAACTTTTTCTCGAACGCGCGATCTTTCAGCAGTTTTTGAAAGATGGGTATTGCTCAAAATTTCAAGTGCTGATGGCTACTTTGTGCACGGATCGCAAAACTCTAACTGAATGTAAAAACTCCTCCTTGCGCATAGTTTTAAGCCGTAAACCGTTAAAATCTGGTTGTCTTGTTAAGACGCTATAAAGAGAAGCCTAAACTCAAAAACATGGAATCCTGAGGTTGAGAAGCCACACTAAATCTGGGAAATGGAACCCACTGTCTCGGTTTCTCCGCGCTTTACCCCCTGAGTATCACGCGAACGACTTCCGGTCGGTTGTCGGCATGCCATCGGCGAAGGCAAAATTGAGGAAGAGCCATGGGCCGATGAACCGCAGTAGACCGAAGGAGGGTTTTTTTATCAAACAACATGGGAAAAGCCGTTATAGCAAATACCCTGTACACCTGCTTTCCAAACCCATTTTCGCTGCTGCCTTTGCCGCAATTTGTTAGAACTTTCCAAATTCTGTAACCGTGATCCTACTATCCTACTATATACAGTGTGTGCCAAAATGATAGGGTAATGGAGTTTTTAGCCGTTTTCTCGGCCGTCCCCCATCTCCGTGTACAACCAAATAATAGGCCTCATAGCCCGAGAAAAGACGCATCTTTTGGTTTACTTGAATTCTCTTTACGATAAAAGATCGCGTTTTTAGAAGCGATTGTATAAAAATAGGGAAAAAAACACAAGTGACAAAATGATAGGGGAATCATTAACATAGTATTTCCATGAACTTTCTGTATGAATAGTGGATGTTGATTGATTTTAATTACAGATTCATTGCAGGAGAAGATGTAAAAAGCGTAATTGCTGGCCAAAATTCCGACAGGAAGTGGTCCGTCAAAATTTGCATCTAATTAGCATCTAATATTCATACTGAGAGTTGATGCTAACGATATGTTAATGATTCCCCTATCATTTTGTCACTTGTGTTTTTCCCCTATTTTTATTCAACCGCTTGTAAAACTGTTATCCTGTATCGTAGAAGTATTTCAAGTAGACCAAAAGATGCGCGTTTTTCCGGACTACAAAACCTGTCATTCGGTTTTACAGCTACATGCAGCATCGCAAAGAAATCGACAAAAAACTTCATTCCCCTATCATTTTGGCACACACTGTAGTATAAAAAAAATAGTGTCTGTGTGTGTGTGTGTGCCACTTTGCATCCTCTTCCGGATGTCTGTCCGGAGGATATCTCGATAGGGGATGAATTTTAAGGTATGTATGATACGGCATTAGATGCGTAATGGCCTGGAGATGACTGCACGCATATCAGGTTTAACAAAATCACCTATTTTCGACATTAAATTTAAGTTTTTGTAAAAACCTCTTTGCTAGGAACAATTAGCGTAGACCGGAAGTGGGGATTCGACTATATAAAGGGGCTCAACAGGTAGTTTTTCAATTTGTGTCATCCGAATTTAGGACAGTTATGCAAAGTGGAGGATAAAATGGGGTCAGACGGGGCCAGGGTTGAAAAGTCGCGAAGCGGCTTTTCAACCCTGGTTTTAGAGTAAAAAAGTATGGAAGCGCTGAAAAACCTGGAGATATATTGGCTGCAGAAATTAGCACGATATATTAATATTAAGCTTAAAAAGCGGTTTGACTGATTTTCCTTTTGAATTTTGGGCCCCCATTGGCAGTGCGGGGATCAGAATTCTGGGCCTTGGCTGGCTCGGCGCGCTGCAGAATAAATTAGTGCCTCAGCAAGTAACGTGAAATTCAACGTTCTTGGCGTCGTTTCGTAGTCCTGGAAACCCTCCAGGCAAGATGCTCCTATTCCCATTCTTATTCCTGGGAGCCGTTACCAATTTGCGACACCCACAAGAGCGCCGGAGAAATCAGGAACCTGGTATCTTCGATAAGTATTTGGCTATTGAGATTCGATTTAGAACTCGGCGAAGCATTCCCTGATGACCCGTTTAATGGACCATTCGGGGGTGAGCTTTTGCTTCCCGCCAGGCAATTTCTATTTTTTTTTTATTGAGAAGTCGCACCCGGGAAAGCTTTGAATTTTACAGAACGCGACAATCATCAGTATCCAGAGGACTGGTTTGCCGATGGGGACGAGGGTACGTCGTTGCAAAAGTTCTTTTTTCCTGATTGAACCCTATTTAAAATGATTTTTGCAGTATTGCCGGGCCTCTGGCAGATCGGATACCCGGCACGTTTCGGAACGTTGGATGCGGCGGCGGGTGGGCTTTCTAAAAACAATTAAGTTTCCGATCTTTGCCTCGCAGTTTTCAGACTTGCATGCAGGGACGTAGCGTATATAGCCCGAAATCGGCCGGGCCCGAAAGTGGGACCCTTATGATTTTTATTTTATCAAAAATTTTGCTACCTGCGGCGCTATTTTTTCACGTTTTACGGCTATTTCTAGAGCTATGCGACCTTTTTTTCAAAAATTTTTGCCTGTTGTTTGTTGCTCGCTGTTTTTTCGGCAATTTTTTGAGTTTTTTGGAAAAAATTTTTGGGCCTTCCCGAAATTTTTTTCTGGCTACGCCCCTGCTTGCATGGGTTCAATGCTTTAAAAAGGACGTAAATAACAGCGTCAATTAGAAAAGAGTAATGTAAACGCACGAACTCGACTCTTGCAGCAGGAGAAAACTAAAAAACGAGTATCTAAACTATCTGAAAACCTGGAAAACTATTTTGACGCGGATAATTTTTGCCGAGAAGAGCCATTTTTTTTGTTTTTCTGCATTTGTATTGTTTATAGATCTAGAAATAGTAAGAAAAAGCAAAAATCGTACCCTTGGATATTTAGACGAAGATCCCACGAATCCACGTCGCCCTCCAAATTTTGTGCCTCCTCGCTTTCCGACGGATCGTGAGAGGGCCTATCAGGAGAGGACGGGTAGGAGATCCAAACTGTCCAGCTGCGAACGTAGTGTTCTGTTAGACGTCCACTACCAGCGAACTCTGAAGAGTATGCTAGGGCGCAGCAACTACAGTTTCAGAGACTGCGGGAAGCGCGTAAGATTTTTAGATACTTACCAGGGTTGAAAAGCCGCTTCGCGACTTTTCAACCCTGGCCCCATGTTAGACCAAGTATACACTTTGCATAATTCGGCCCACCGATTCTGAAAAAAAAGTGAAAAATGCGTTCTCTGCTCCTTTATATACACTGCTGGACATAATTTTGGGTTCACCCAAACTTTTCGGCTTTTCTCGCACAGCAATGGGGATCTCGCCGCCCGCTTTGAGTATAGGGTTTGCCGAGTATATTCTTTTACCTTCAAAGGAAAACCGCGAAGAATTTTACAACAAAGACTAAAATTTAATGTGAAAAATAAGGGATTTTGGTATATCTGATATGCGTTCAGTCATCTCCAGACCATTAGTACGTTCCTAATGACGTATCAAACAGGCCCCTAACGACTTTCCTTCTTGAGATACGACTGGAACTACCTGACGGAAGTTGCATGCAAAGTGGCAAACACACCGACACTATTATTTTTTTATATATAGTAGCATCCTGAACTATCCTCCAAAACATGACCACATAGTTTAGGTGCGCAAAAGGCGGCTGATAATCCGCATCCGGGTATGTTTCAACTGCCTCTGACTTCACAGTACCTTTAGAGCCTAACAGAGCCGAAGCCAACAAGGAACCAGAGGAGGGATGGAAGGAACATTGGGCCGAGCTCAAGAAGATTATGTTTTTCACTTATTCTTTTGGCCCTTTAGCAAGCTTACCCGAGCTATCAGGCTTGACCACACGAGGGACCGACCAACCCGACCCTTCTAACTCTAGGAAACGAAGGCCAGAAGATGATCGGGATCCGCCGGCAGGTAATCTAATGGTCCCTTTGGCAACATTAATATAGGTGGAGGAGCACTGCCTTGCCAGCGCATCAGGGTAAAACGATCTGCTGGCTTTGAACTTCAGCAATACGGCTGCAACAGGGATGTCAAGAAGGTCAACGTTCCGGAAAATCGGAAAGTAAGCCCGGGGCTCATCGGCCATTTCAAATACTCCTGTGCATTATTTCAGTTAGTTGTAATTTTAATCAGGCCTCATTTTTCGGCGTTTTTTGTTTTATTGTGGATTTTTTTGTGTCATAAATATTATCCCGCATTGAAGCAAAGCAACGCAAATGCAGCCGACGTAGCCTTAAATACAGTAGAGAAAAAGAAGTCAGAGAAGGAAAAGAAGGAAAAGGAATAATTTTAGGATGACGCTTTTTTCGTCACGTTGAGGGATTACGTAAGAGATACTGCTGATAAAAATACATAGTCTATGCCTAAAATTCATAGCCACCTTCATCCGGGTATGTATCTTCATTTAATTTTCGCCTTGGATCTTGAGACTAAATTGCCGGGTGACAATTGGAATTCTGGGAGTTGCGTTGCCTCTGTTCGCTCCAAAATAAATGAGTTGCCCGGCATCGCCCAGACAGTGCAGTCCGTCTTTGCATCATTTCGTACGGCCGGAAACCCGCTAGGTAAAATGCTGCTTTTCTTGTTTCTATTTCTGGGCCCAGTTTTCAATTTGCGGCATCCAAGCAGACGTCGGCCAAATCAAATACCTGGTGAAATATGCGAGAAAAAAAATAGCTATTGAGCGTAAATTTCGAGGCCGACGAAAGATACCCAGATGACCCGTTTAATGGACCGGCCGGGGGTGAGCTGCTTTTTCTAGAGCGAAATTTGTTCCTGTATTTTGATTATTTTTCTAGCACGCGACAATCATCAGTACCCAGAAGACTGGTTCGCCCATGGGGAGGAGCGTACGTCATTGGCAAACATTTTTTCTCAGTGAACCCTGTAATTTTTTTGCAGTATTGCCGGGCATATGGCGGATAGGGTATCCGGCGAGAATGGCAATTTGGGGCGATCCGGCGGGTGGGTTTTTGAAAAAATTAAATTCCTGAGCCTTGGCACTTTTTTATTTTCCAAAACCATAATCAAATGAATGAAAAATTGTCAAATTTTGGTTAATCTTAGAAGAGTAAGATAGTTTTCAGACGAAGACCCCACGAATCCACGTCGTCCCCCAAACTTTGTGCCTCCCCGCTTTCTTACCGAGCGTGAGAGGGCCTATCAGGAGAGAACGGGTAGGAGATCGACACCACCCAGCTGCCGACTTACGGACATTTTTCAGACGTCCACCACCAACGCACGCCCGAAGAATACGCTAGAGTGCAGCAACTGCAATTTGACAGAATGCGGCAAGCACGTAGTTTTTATCAGATACGTGCCGCTAAACACCAAATTTAGGCTTAGAAGCAAGGGCTGCCGATCCAAATACGGGTGAGTTTCAAACTTTCTGGATCCACACATCTTCTCTGTAGAGCTCAACAAAGTCACGAAGAAAGACGAACCCGAGGAGCGGTGGAAAGATCATTGGGCTGAGCTTAAGAGGAGTATGTTTTGCATTGATTATTCATTTCATTGATCGCAAGCTTACCCGAGCTTTCAGGCTTGACGACACGAGGGCCCGACCAGCCCGGCCCTTCGAACTCTAGGAAACGAAAACCGGAAGATGATCGGGATCCACCGGGAGGTAATCTAAAAGTGACCTTGGAAACATCAATACAGGTGGCGGCGCACCACCATGCCAACGCATCAGAGTAAAACGATCTGCTGGATTTGATCTTCAACAATACCGGCTGCAACAGGGACGTCAAGAAAGTCAACGTCCCCGAGAATCGAATGGTAAGCCCGAGACGTATCGACCGTTTTAGAGATCCTTGTCAATTTCATTTAATTGTTACTCGATTCGTGCTCTGTAATAAAAATTGAACTAACTACACATGGAAAGAAAAAAGTGCTGTAAATCCAGGAGGCTAGGCTTAGGCTCAGACTTCAGCTTGTCCTAATCAATATTGGAAGTGAAATAAAACGATGAAGGGAAAAATACGGAACACAATGATTTAGAATCAAGTCGATGTGTATCGTCGCGGGTAGAGCTGGAAAAACGCTATACCTACCTGTCCTGAAAAAGTCATTTGCATCCACAGGGTCAATAAACTAGCATAAGTCCTCTGAATTAGCGATGAGAACAAAAATATTACCGCCCCAGTCTTCGCGACAGCACCGCCGCCATGCGGTGCCTATCCCAATTCTGGCTGCTCACCCTCAAGAATCTGATTCTCATGTGGCGGAACAAGGTCCGGTGGAACTATGCAAATTTTGCGACTTGAGTCGCGCAAGTTTCCACCACCTTCTCAGCACAGGATAGACTAAACTAGACTCCTGCCGTCTGTTGACCTCGCTTAAGGTGTGGACGCTGGTGGAGCTCATCCTTCCGTTGCTCATCGGCGTGCCGCTGCTCATCAAAGCCGGCGATTGGGTGGAACCCAAGCAGGTAATTTCGAGCGATTCTTTTTGAGGTTTTTTGGCTTGTGAGGTTGTGCAAGGCCTTGCCATGACACTAAAGCATTTAGGATCGAGGCTCCAATTTTGTCGGTCTCCAACTATTGACGATGAGCCCCACCCCGAGCACCTACGTCTACACGTAGGGTTTTACCTGATTCTAAATTTCTAAAAGTAGGGTGGATTTTTTGGACAGGTATTCTGGGATTACGGGCTTGCTGAAGCATAACTGCATCAAGAATTTTCAATCGCTTTGAAAATTCGAAAATTTCCCCTTTTTTGGGGGTTTTCACGGATTTTTGCCCAAATTCTCAGAAACTTTCGGCAATTTTTTTTTCTAAGATTTTTGCAACTAAAATCGTGTAGACATTTTGCTATACCTTACAACGGTTAATAGAACTTTTGGGAAAACTTTTTTATTTTATAGCGTCGTTATTCCCGGACAACGCGACATTGCGGCGTTGTTGATGACAACCTACCAGGAGGTCATCAAGGAAGCTGAAAACGAAACTTGGCCGCCCCCGCGCCTTTATGACACGAGAGAGGTCGATTTTCGGTTAGAAAAATGTTGGAAAAGTCGAAAAAAATTTCTATTTGCTATGATATGCTATGCTATTTGCTTCCAAATAGTATTTTACGAAAAAGATTGGATGAAAGCAATTTAGATCGGATACACAGGCCAACCTGGACCCCGGAGAAAAAAAAGAGTACTGGATTGCTAGCGTGGGGATTTTAGCGGGGGGGGAGCAAAACGCTTTTTGTTTTTCGATGATGAACTATTATGTATATTTATAGTGTTTTTAGTAGTTTTTGGTTTCCAGAAATTGGTAGTTATAATGAAAAGAAAAATAGAATGTCATGAAAAATCTTCTTGAATTTTGAAAGTTCGAAAATTGGAACCTTTCTTGGTTATTTTTCATACATTTTTTGAATAAAGACTGCTAGAAAAATGGTTGATATTTTGTTATAGGCCGGTAGAGAATCACACGGCAGAATTGGGTTCCCCGTCGTTAAAAACGCTCTCCCGCTGACAGTCCAGAACCCAAACTTGGTTTTCGGAGGTCAAGCATGCACGTAGCGTGCTGGTAATCCGCATAGAAGCGATGGTCTCTGCCTTCGTAAACCCTGCGCATCTAGCTACCACGATTTTAGAATACAGCAACCCTCCAAAACAGCCCATTTTCAGGCCATGGCGACGTTTCTGGCGGATGATCCCTGGCAACACGACGCACCCAGTCCGTGAGTTGTTTTTAGTCCGTACAGTAGAACTGCTATCTATTCAGAGGTCCGCGAGGAGCGTTTGGCATCGCGATCTTGAACATCGACGTGAAGGCTGCCGTGTTCGACTACCGTATCTGGGTGCCCGGCATGGCAGCAGAATGGAAATTCGATCAGAATTGGGCCTTCTTCAACTCCTTAACCGATGTGGGCAAAATCACCAAGTTTTCGCCCGGGCACTAGCATAGATTATAAATAGCGGTATATTGTTTTTAGCAATGCTTCAGCATAAAAACTTTACTAGTTTTGAATGCAAAACCTTTGGCCGAAAAATTATTTTTTTCGACCCTATAAGTCCGGATTGTCTGCGTTTTTCAAATACTTTCTAACTTTATTTGGGTATTTGTCTACTTCGGATACGTTCGAACGTTTAAAAAATTTTCTACGTTAAATTCTTGCCTTGAAAGGCAGGCCTTTAAAAATTGATGAGAAAGCTAATGAGCTCTTGGTGAGCAGGGGACGTTAAGTAACCAAAAACAGTGCTACTGCAGGAGCTCGGCGGCACCACCATCAACAGGGTTTCGCCCTATGCCGCGAATCGCGCGCTGAAGATGCAGTGGCTCCTTGACGACGCCTTCATCAAGGTAAGGCGGAGCAGGAAAACCACATTTGAGCACCTTGATGCCCAAGCCTAACAACGATAAATTTGTAGATGACCACCGCGAAGGGGCCTAGCCCTAGAGACCGCAAGGATGTCGACTACGTTTCGTTCCCGGCCATGGCGCCGCCCCTGAAAGAGGCCGCATATGTGCGTTTTTGCGGGTTTGATGAAAGACAGTTTTTTTTTGGATTCGGCGAAAGGGAATCCTTGAAGGAAAATTAAAAAAAAAAAATTTAAAAAAGGGTTAAAAAAAAATTTTAAAGGAAAAAAATTTTGGGGATTAAAAAAAAATATTTTAAAAAAATAAAAAAAAAAAAAAAAAAAAAAAAAAAAAAAAAATTTTAGATGATGCCCTACTACTCGGGTATGCTGGCCCTCCTCCTCTTGCCCACCATCATTCACCTCGCCAGGGACATCTCGTTCGAGGTCGAGATCGGGCTCAGGGTAAGCTTGCCTCGGCTTTGCCGTCCGCATCAATCTCCTAGGAATACATGCAAGTGATGGGTCTCTCCCCGCTGCTCTTCTACCTCAGCCACGCCTTCGTCGCGTGGTTCAAGTCGATGCTCTTGCTCCCGTTCCTCTTCTACCCGCTGTGGAAGTATTTTGAAGTACGTCTACTTGCTCTAGCTGGGGCTCGATTGCTCCAGTAGAATGGCTCCTACAATAAAATATAATCGTTTTTAAAGCATTTTACACAAGTTCTGGATAAAAATATCGAAAAAGGTTCTTTCGCCTTATCGGGGGGGGAGAATTTTTCTTAAGCACCAAGTTTTGAAAAGTGAATAGCAGAATTTTTCTAATCTGTTTTTACTCTTTCTAAACGCAACGACCTAGCAAAGTTATATTAAAAAATGCAAAAACATCGATTTTTCGATGAAAAAATGACCATTTTTGACCATAACGTCGACTTTTTCAAAGTTTCTAGATACTTTTTCTAGTTAAAACATAAGTTTTATTTGAATCAAAGCATTATGAAGGTACTTTCTATTAAGTTAGTAGGCATTTCTAGCTTAATGAACAAAAGCTATTCTCAAGGATGTCTTAGTTTTTTTATCATTCCCTAGCGATGAAAAATTACTAGAAACACGATAAAACTACACTTTATATCTTTAAGAGGTATTGGCGAAAAATTAAAAGTTCTTTCCAGTTGGTACCCTGGCTCCACATTCCCTTCGTGGCACTCCTCTACTCATTTGCCGTCGTCTCGTTCGCCGTGTTCTGCTCCTCTATCCTAAAAACGGCGTCCAGTGTATTCAAGTGTAGGCCCAGGCGTGTTGGAGGAGACCGCTGGTCAATTTTCAGTGGCCATGATCCTGTGGCTGATGATGGCCCTGCAGCCGCTCGTCGCCGGCCGCCCGCGCGAAGACGTGCTGTGGTGCTTCTTCCTGTCGCTCAACCCCAACCAGGCGTTCGCCTTTGCCGTCGACATCTGGTTCAGCTTTGACGAGCGCAGTGGGTGTTGTGGAACTGATTCATTAGCGCGGGGTGGGGGGGGGAAGAAAACGCGGTACTGGCTGCTAGCGGGGGGATTCTTAACTTTCTGTATTTCCACCTACCTGTTGCTGATATACGTTGTCTTTTTATAGTGTTTGTAGTAGTTTTCGATGGCTAAAAAGCTATAAACAATATTCTTCAAAATTTTGACAATTCGAAAATTTACCTTTTTCGGTCATTTTTCATACATTTTTATCAAAAAATCAAGAATTTTTCGAATATTTTGATTTTTTTTATACTGATTTTAACTATCTTTTAACCCTAAAAATCTTATAAACTTCTAGAAAAATGGTTTACGTGTTTGTATGACGCCGTATAGAACCGCAGGGAAAAATTTGGTTCCCCGCTAACCAACCAAAACCTCACTTCCAGGTAAGCCAATCGACCTCGATGATGTGTACGCCGACGGTACCAAGTACTTCAGCATTGCCTCCGTGTGTTTCATGCTGATGGTGGGACCATTTGATCCTCTGTGTCACCACCCCCCCTGAACGCTACAGTTTGACGCGCTGTGGATGTTCGGCGCCGCGCTGCTGATCGACCGGTTGCGCTCGGAGGAGACTAACTTTGTGCGCGACATGATATCGCGGATGTCGGTAGGATCTTTGTAATCGGTTACGCAGCAAAATCCTTGGCCTGCAGTCCCGCCCGTCGCCGCAGACACCGGTGAAGGGCGAAGACGGGGGCAACCTGCTGGTCGACGAGATCGACGAGAACCGCAACGCTGCGCCTGGAGACATCGAGATGAAGGACATCACCAAGGTAGGCGCCTTAACAGCGCGTTCAACTAAAAACATACTTCCCTTTAGCAATTCAACCTCGGCGCCAGCTGGGTGTTGAAGGGGGTGAATCTGAAGGCGATTCAAGGACAGGTTTGGTTCCTCCGGTTACTATACATGAATAACCAACCAGATCACCGTACTCCTGGGGCACAACGGCGCCGGCAAGAGCACGACGTTCTCGATTCTGTGCGGTCTTGCCAGTGCGACTTCGGGTAGGTTTTGAGATTCGCTCTCTTACTCTCGCTATCACTCTCTCTCTCTCCCTCTCGCTCTCTCTGTGCACTGAGATCTTTCTTTTTTCAGGCAATGTCAAAGTCAATTCGAAGCCAGTCGGACTGTGTCCGCAGAAAAACCCACTCTTCCCGAAGTTGACCGTCGCCGAGCACCTCTGGTTCTTCCACCACCTCAAGGGCGCCGACGATGACCACGAGAAAGCCGGAGCCGCGCTGATGCACGACTTGAAGTTTGACGACAAGAAGGACGAGGTCAGGGCGCCGTTAAATCCTAAACTCAACGTTTTCAGCTGGCCAAGAACCTCTCCGGGGGTACGAAACGAAAGCTGCTCGTCGCTATGGCAATCATCGGGCGTTCGAAGGTGGTGCTCCTCGACGAGCCGACGGCTGGTATGGACCCGGGGGCTAGGCGAGCCGTGGAGTACGTGTTGCAGCGGATCAAGAGAGATAGGTTGGGACGAAACTCCTGGAATACCGATAAATGACAACCTCCAGAACCGTCCTCCTCACGACCCACTACATGGACGAGGCGGAGAAGCTCGGGGATTGGGTGACGATCATGCAAGGTGGCCGAGATGTCATCAACGGCTCGCCGGGATATCTGAAGCGGAAGTACGGCAGCGGCTACATTCTGACGATCGTTGGAGCTTCGATGACTGCTGAGGGGGCAGCAAGACATGGTCGCACCGGTTGCGCCGGAAGCGGTGAGTGCCTAGAGTTGTAGCAGAACAACAGGCTCTAGATGCAAGGTCTGGGCGAAGCCGCGCAAAAAACGGTTCTCGAAGCACTTGGCGGTGGCGCCGCAAGCTACCCCCTCGGCCCTCCGCATGGCCGACAAATCGAGATGACGATCCCGATGAACAGCAAGGAGAACTTCCCGAAAATGTGCCAAGCGTAATTAGTCCCCGCTGTTGCCGACAATTCTCCTTTAGCCTCGAGAAGCTCAAGGAGGACGGGAAAGCCGTCGCGGGCGGCGTGGTGCTCGTCGACTTCGGCATGTCGCTGAACACGCTCGAGCAGGTGTTCCTGAAAGTCGGCGAGATCGGCGAGGGGCAAGAAGGGCGAGACGACGGGAGTCCCGACGGCTTGGGTCGGTTTTCAGCTTGTTTTTCGAATGCGCGGCTGCAGGCAAGTGCTTCACGACGTGACGGCCTGCCGATGCTGCTTGCCCACTTCTTGGCGATGCTCACGAAACGGCTGCTGTACAATCTGAAGAACATCCCGCAGTTTGTCGTCCAGGTCAGAAACAGATTGAAGTTTGAGCTTAAGCCACTTGAGGTACATGCAGTCCCAAAGTTATCGCTAACGCTTTGCCCAGATCCTCATCCCGATTGCCCTCTTCTTCTGTGTCAACTACGTGTGCCACCGGACGACAACGGTAGGGTTGCGCCCAGGACGGTAATTTCGCACTGCTCCAGAATGTCGACAGCATCATCGTCGGCCCGTCCACCATCGAGATGGGGCGCTGCGTTCTGAACGTAACCACCGGGGGTCCAGCTTCGGAGTGGTCCGTTTTTCAGGTGGCTCCGGGTACCACATACGCGGTCGAGCGGTACCGCCGGTTGCTGAGCGACGGCTGCGAGCTGTTAGACTTGACTGGGACGCAGGAATTCTACAAAGACTTGTTGAAGGTATGATTTTGGGATTTGCGGTTCTTTCTTTTATCGCTCGCTCTCTCTCTCTCTCTCTCATTCTCATTCCCTGTCTTTCCCTGAAGGAGGCCAAAGAACTGCCTCGACTCGCCGTCGGCCTCCACCTTAACGACTCGTGGGGTCCAGCGGCCCGCGTTCACGCCTGGTACAACCCGAACGGCTTCCACACGGCCCCGCTGCTCATCAATATCGTCGACACGGTCCGGCTGCAGACGAAAACGTGGGCGAAACCTTACTAAAGCCAGCATCGTCACCCGCGATTTTAGTGACAACGATCAGGCAAAGATCACCACCGGTATCCACGTGTTCCCCTTCTTCGCCGAGTACGAGGCATTCCAAGCTGCCAAAGACACACTGGTTCGCACAGCTGCAACTTGATCCTTACAATGGAACCCCAAGTTGGCACGATGGAATTTCGAAACCGTCTATGCTATTTTTTGAGACTTCTGTCCACAGGTGCATTAAGGAAATTCTGACCGGAGCGTTGGAATCGCCATAGTCGAAAACCTAGGGGTAGCCGCGGGCGTTTTTCGAAATTCCACCGTGCCAACTTGATTTCCCTTGTTAGTGCCAAAAATCTATGACTTTCAGCTCCGCAAAGCGGTGATGATCCCGCTGGTGCTGATCGCCCTCTCCATTTTGACCTCCGGTTTTGTCGTGATGCTCGTCGAGGAGCGCACGAGCAACTTTCAGCATCAGGTGAAATTGGGTGGCGAATGTGGGACTGGACTGTTAGCGGGGGTGGGGAGATCTTTATTCGCTGGTTTATTTCTTGACAATAAATAGTGTATTATTCCAATGCCTTGGTAGGTTTTGACTGCTGGAAAGTTGCAAAAAATCTCTTAAACAGTCAGTTTTATTGTTAGTTTTATTGTTACAGTTTTGAAGCCCTTGGGCTGGGGAAGACTCTGACGTAAAAATTGGTTCGCCCCTGCTAACAGTCCAGTACCGCGTAAACGCCTTCCCTTCAGCAACTTCTCACCAAGCTGCATCCGGTCACCTTCTGGGCCGCGTCGATTGTGTACGACATACTGCTATGCACGCTCGTCTTCGCCGTCGGCCTCCTGATCTTCTATGCGGGTGGTGTGCTGGGTTTTGAGGCGCTCACGGGGTTAGTGGCAGAGACGCGCTTCGCACTGCTCCGTTCTCCGTTCCAGGCTTGCCGGCTTTTGGGCCCTCTACCTGTGGGCGTGCCTGCCGTTCATCTACTGCCTTTCGTACCTGTTCGCAACCGCCGCCAAGGCCAACACACTGCTCATCATTTGGCAGGTTGGCGGCAAGCCACTCAGCTCGTCGGAAAACGCGAAGAGTAGCCTTCTTTGTCACCACAGGGTGTCCAAAAACTACCACCCCCAGGCGGCCGCAGACGTGTCCGATTTTTACGATTTAACTATCTATGGAAAGCTCTCGGAAGGCGAGTCTAGCATGTCTAGCATGTCTCCACGATTGCTCAGTTTTCGGCCAATTTGCATGCAAAAAGGATAGGCTTGTTTTGTCCAAAAAACCCATTTCACCTGTTTGGAGCGCTATCCAAACTTTGTTTCCGCAAACGGCTTTTAAAACGCTCACGCTGGGCTGCCAGGAAATACGTAAAAATCCTTAAATTGTGCTTTTTGCAAGAACCCCATGGCCAGAAAAACATCAGAAAATCGCAAAGATATTAGTATAGTTAGAAAAATTTTTTAAATTCGAGAATCGGAATGACGTGCTGGACTCGCCATTTCGGGGGCGTTCGATAGATACCTAAATCGTAACAATCGGACAAGCCTGCGACCAGCTAAAGGGGGAAGACGATTTATTTCACTTATTTTTCAGGTCATCTCTCCCCTCGTCGCCACTGTAATCGTCTTCATTATAATGATCTGGATCACCTACGAAGCCTCCATTAGCCAAAAAGAAAAAGATCACACCAAGCTCAAAGTGGCGCTGGTAAGGGTTGGCAAGGCGCTATTTTTACAGGGCGGGAGGGTGACTATTTTGCGTTTTATTTTAATATCTATTTACGCCTCTTGTCGACACTGTTGGTGCATTTTGTCTTTGACTTTGCCAGTCTAATGCATTTTTCTGGTGTTTTTAATATTTCTGTCCGCTAGACAAAAATTAGACGACTTTCAATTTTTTTAATTTTCAAAGGTCTAAATTCTGAATTTATTTTCATTTTGATAACGCTTTGCGTATTTTTAGATATAAAAAGCATGTTAAAAAATCGTAAAAATTTTCAAAAATTTTTGACTTTGTGGTCAAAAATGTATGAAAAAACCCCAAAAAAGGTAAAAAATGTTCGAATTTTCAAAATATTTTTGTAACTTTCTCGCAATTAAAAAATACTAAACACACGCTGAAAAATACATAATTTATCTACAACAAGAATAAGAGGTCGCAAAACAAGAAGTGGTTTCCCCCTGCTAAAATCCCCCCGCTAGCAGTCAAGAACCCTAACCTCGTCCAGGTGCCGCTGCAGTTCCTCTTCCCGCCATTTGCCATGTGCATGGGCATCGTCTACGTGATCATCGTCGAGTATAAGGCCGAGGAGAGGATCAAGGAGAGTTTTGACCCGTGGTGGTAAGTGCCACGATGCCAAAGGATCGACCATCTTCTTTGCTCAGGGTCAGTGGGTTGCCGGCGATCGCGATGGCGGTGTTCGGCGCGCTGATGGCCGTGCTCTTCGTGCTTCTGTCTTCGCGGACTGTGCGCCGGGTGGTGCTCGCCTTCACTGGTGCGGCCTGTATCCACCGGAAGCGAGAGCGCTACCAGGATGCCGATGAGGACGTCGCAGCTGAGCGCGAATACGTCAGGCAGAACGCGCATCAGAATTGGCCGCTGTTGGTGGGGGCATTCGGGACTTTGTTGGAGTCCTCCGTATACTTTTAGGTGTCCGACTTGATGAAGTGGTTCGGCTGCAAATCACAACCAGCCGTCGACCAGATTACGTTCGCCGTCGAGCCGGGCCAATGCTTTGGGCTGCTCGGTTCGCTGTTTTCGAAAACGTACAGCAGTATTCGTTTTTAAGGAACCAACGGCGCCGGCAAGACGACGACCATCGACATTCTGACCGGGCTGAAGGTGGCGTCTGGGGGCGCAATCCGGCTCTACGGCCAACCGGACACGCAAAGTTCGGTGAGTCGCGCCCAGAGTTGAATCGTGAAGCATCGAGAAGCGGAAATCGGTCGGCCATTTAGTCGATCGGCTACTGTCCACAGTTCGACGCCGTACTGATCGATTTTACGGGACGCGAGGTGCTGAAGCTGATGGCGACTTGCCATGGATACGCCGAGCCGGCCACGGTGGCTACGCAGGTCGTGTCTCTCACTCTCTCTCACTCACTCTCTCACCGCAAATATCTACGACTTCAGGTCCTCGCCGCCGTCGGCATGTCCAACGACGGCGACAAGCGCATCAAGTTCTGCAGCGGTGGCCAGAAGCGGAAGATCAGCGTCGGTGTTGCCCTCCTTGCCCAGGATGCCATCCGAATTCTCGACGAGCCGACGGCCGGTGTCGACCCGAAGGCCCGCCGAGACATCTGGATGCACCTCGACCTCTCCCGCCAACCACCAGGTCGTACAGCTCAGCTACTGACGTCGCACTCGATGGAGGAGTGCGAGGCGTTGTGCACCAAGATTTCGATCATGGTCAAGGGACGGATGGTGGCCATCGGGTCGAGTCAGCATCTCAAGTCAAAGTGGGGCCCTTAAGCGATCATCTACAATACTTTGAAATTTAGATACAGTGGCGGGTACACGATGACCGTCGAGCTGAAGCCGGACGAGTCGGGCGAGAAGGACCCGGTGAAGCTGCACGAACTGATGGTGGCCAGTGTGGAGGCCGTCACTCAGGCTATGACGGCTTTCTTCCCCGAGATCAAGATCAAGGAGGCTGGCGCGTCGCGGACTTGTATCTATGTGGTAAGTATCGTCGCGTAATCTTTAACTTTTCTAATTAGGTCCCATCTACCACCCTGCCCTGGTCGGCGGCATGGACGGCGATGAACAAGCTGTGCGCTGACCCGAAGCTGCGTAAGTCTTCCGGATCCGAGGCGATTCTAGCTACCCTAATTACAGAAATTGCCGACTACAGCGTCACGCAGTGCGGCCTCGAGGACACGTTTTTGAAGGTGACGGCCGAGGCGAACACCACCACGGCATGAAGCAGTACACCTCCAAACACACCTCCAGTAGAAATATACACCCACCGTGCTACGTCTATCTCCAGATTTTTGCTAATCAACTCGCTCTCGATGTTTTTTCTGTATGCTAATCTGCCGCCATTTTTAACGGTACACCGATTCGACTAATTTGTACGCTTCCATCTGTATGTGTAAATAAATTTTCGCGGAGAGAAATTTGATGCTGAGGAAAGTCTGAATTTCTTGAGCTTCAGCAAAACTGTAACCCACGTCTTGACCACGGGAAGCAATCAAAATATTAATATTTCATATTAATTGAAACTTCATTTATGAACATTAATCTTAATTGAAACTGCCGTTGATTTTTCAGAATCGGAATCAGAATTTTTTTTGTTGAGTAATCGTTCACGCCTGAATAAGAAAAAGCAATTCGGCCAGTTTTTATTTTCAACAACAAATTAATAAATTGTCAACTCGATTGAGAAAGAAGGCATTCAAGCAGTCTGGAAAATGTAGGAATACACGTAATAAACAGCAACTTTTGGCGTAATGTGAAAGATAAGTGCTTCGAAATCCGCAAAGAGAAACAAAAACAACAACTCAGGCATAAAGCCTCGACCAAGCGTTGGTTCCGGCGATTTCCCAGACGACGTTGTAAGCGGCGAGTTGGGCCGGAGGGTTTCGCTGAAATTGGCGGACGAGCTGAAAATAGAATGAAAAATAAATGAATCAATTAAATATACAGGGTGTCTAAACCCCCACCCCCGGCATTTGGCCGTCTTTATCGGTTCGGGACCGATTTTTAAGAAAATATTGTAAAACAAAAAGTTGTCGTAAAGAACTGCTTTTGGGAAATGCTGATACTCATTGTTGGCTATGTTTCGCAATTAGCAGCCTGATTTTGAGTAATTTCTCAAAAGATCATTTGCGGCTCGGTTCGGCCCTCACGTGATAAAAAAGATAAAGGCCCAATTTCGACGTATTTTTCGTAATAAAAATTCTACGGATGGAAAAAGTGTCCTCTTCATTTTTGGCTAAACGTTTCGAGGTCCAAATCCATCAAAATCCTAGTAAATCGGCAAAATAAACTTTATTTCTATATAATTGTTTACAATATTTTGATATAAATTCGGTGCACATAGTTTTTATTGATCCCCATCGCTGGTAAAAATCCGGCCCCCATCGGATAGAAGACGGCCAAATGCCGAGGGGGGGGACAGCCTGTAAATTTATATATAAATTATATAAGGTATGATAGATAATAAACCGAAATTAATGCTGCTCATGCATCGTATTTGGCTAACAAAAACCCAACAAGTCTCCCGAATTTTAAAAAGAAACCAACATTTATGGCCGCTTCAGCTGATTCCATATATGCAAAGACGAGTTCATGCTGCTCTCCTTTCCAATCCCTCGATTCCGATACGAGCTTGGGCCTAAAAATAAAAACTATGAACCGACCAATGGACCCACATTTCATTCTCATAAATGATGTTACTGCCTGCCAGCTCGATCAACGGTGGGAGCAGCCACGAGCAGCCGGCTGGCAAACCCCGAATGCAGACCACAGTGTCGTGGAACTACAAAAGTAAAATTAGAAACAACCCTATAAATTTGCCTTCTGGATTTGGACGTTGGGCACCCGAACCGGTTTGGCCCTCTTCTCCGCAACCATCTCTGCAGTCTGCCTCACGAATTGGGGCTTTCCATTGCTATCGACGTCTTTCGATCCCCACTTCCTATGCTTGACCGTTACAGTGACGACATCCTTCTTCGATTTCGGCTTGACGACAGGCGCCACGGCAAGCTCGGCAAGATGCGAGAGACTCTGAATAATTGGGGTTTACAGAATGCACATATTTCCTTTTTGCGCCTACAATGACCGCTTATGTTTTTGACTACGTTCATTTTACCCACAAATTTTTTGTTGTTGCTATTAGTGCTAATTTGTTTCGGTTAAATGGCAATCGATTCGTTATACTTTTTGGAATCGAGATAGCTGCGGTAGAATTGCCCGCTAAGCTTGATTTTGAGAAAAAATCTTCGACAAATGTTTTTAACTAACGGAATTTATTTTTATCAAACGTTAAAAATCTTAACTAAAAACGTCTCCAGGCTCACCTGCTTTTTGCTCGACTTCAGCAACTTCTTAGAATTCTCCATCACCATCCGCGCAACGCGCACCTCGCTTCCGGCAATCGGCTTCGCGGCCGCTTTTGTCGCTCCTTTATCGGCTTTCGGGAACACATTCTTGCTACACCGCACGCACCGTGCGGGTTTCTGGAGATACACAGGAATTAATCGCCTTGAATTTGGCCAACCTTCTCAAGCTTATTTCCTTTGTTCACGGCGACCGCAGGAAGAGCGGCCGTCTGACTTGCAACGTTTCGCTTCTTGATGGCATCGGTACGAGTGTAGTGAGCCGGAATATTTCCGATCGTCACTTTGTTCCGCGTAGACTAAAAAGGCCAGTCAGTTATTCAAAGTGGCGACAACGCATTTGACACTGCTTGCATATAAAAAGCGCGAACCTCTTGCATCGTATCTTCGTTGACCACCGGCACTGTCGACAGCCGCGTTCCAAACATGCCGAGATATTCCTGAAATTCAGCAACAGCCTAAAAAGATTGTCATTAGCGGTTTTTGGTAAAATCATTTACCAGTCCCACGGCAAGTGCGTCTTGATTTATTTGAAATCCTTGAAGTTCTGCGATTAAGCAGCGGTACTCGTCATTTATTTAAATTCAAACATTTATTTTCTAAAATGAAAAGAACCAGCTTTCGCATCTCCGGATCCTCTGGCACCGTTGATAGACCGGCGGCTCGAGAGCTCAACATCGCTCGCTGCGCTTTCTCCGCCTAAAAATGCAGCTGCATAGCCAAAAAAATTCGGGGTACACATAGGATAACGGGGAAATAACGGGGCACTCAAACTTTTATATGATAAAAGTATTTTTAAATAAGCTTTTTCGGGCGTAAAAAAAAACTCTTAGTATATTTTTCGGTCCTCTATCGAATGGCATTTTCAAAATTTCGAAAATATTCAAAACGCCGAAAAAATTTTTCCCCCCCTGTTATCCTATGTGCTGCCCATAGTTTTCAAAAATAGTTTTTAGGCTATAAAACTTTTATAATACATTTTTCGCGTTGTAAAAAAATCTCTTAGTATATTTTTTGATGTTCTATCGATTCGCGTTTTCAAAATATCGAAAATCTCAAAAATTTGGCTTTCCCCCCGTTATCCTATGTGCTGCCCATGGATTTTGATCAATTTTTGTTTATTCGATAAAAAATTTCATTTACATTATTTCGGGCTGAAATTAATTTTCCTAGGGCAGTTTTCGACGCTTTATCGAATGACGTTTTGAAAATACCGAAAATTTCGAAAATTTCGAAAATTTGACTTCCCCCGTTATCCTATGTGCTGCCCATAGATTTTCCTCAATTTTTGTTTATTCAATAAAAAATTTCTATTACATTATTTCGGGCTGAAATTAATTCTCTTAGTATATTTTTCGACGCTCTATCGAATGGCACTCGCAAAATCCCTCAGTAATTGCAAATTTCATAATAATGAGTGCCCCCGTTATTTTATTCCCCCCCGTTATCCTATGTGTACCAAATTCGGTACCGTAGTCTGCAATCGTTTCGATTCTTCCAGCAGCGTATCAACCTAAACGAAACACCCGCTTTGGCAACAAGGCCTTCAAAAACGACCTTAGCCTGGAACTCTTGTAACTCCTTTGGCTCGAAGAGAAGTTCCACGCTTCTATTGGGTCCATTGCGGCGCCGTGTCATTGTTCGTGCTAAAAAATATGTTATAAAGCAGTAAAAGTAGTAGGCAAGTACTGTTTCTCGCGGAAGCGAAGAGGAAAAAGATGCCCTCACTAGTCAAGTCAAGTAATAACACCGGTAAAATTCTTTATCTTTGCCAAACCAATAAGTCGCCAAATCGGCGCAAAGAAGAAAAAGAACAAAAGGGCAACTTGAGAAATGCAGGAACACACGTAATAAAAACTCGTGTTAAATCGATACCGAAAATAGAGGGGCCATACAAAAATAATGGTTAGTAAAAAGCAATTAAGGTGTTGGAACCGGCGATTCCCCTTACGAGGCTCTATTTACCCTATCATTTAGAAAGCTATCGCATCAGTATTCAAATATGAGAAAACGGAGAAATCAAGCACAGGAACAAGAAAATAAATCAGAGCCGCGACCAAAGGTTGGTGCCGGCGATTTCCCAAACGAGCTTATGATCGATGAGCGGCGGTGCGATCTTCTGATATTTGTGGACGAGCTGAAAAAGTAAGCATCAAACCTTATTTTATATTTTATTCGCCAACATCTCGTCTATCATCTCGAATTGGGTGCTAATGAATGCAAAAAATCCCACATTTGAGGCAGCCGCCTTCGAAGTCATATGTGCAAAGATGAGATCGTGATGTTTTCCCTTCCATTCACGCGTGACGCAGACGAGCTTCGGCCTGGAACACGTGAATCAGCGGTTTACTGATATCTTACGTTAGTTGAAAAAATCACTATCATAAACTGAAGTGCTTACTTTCCATTTTTATAAATAAGGTCACCGCCATTCGGATCGATGAAAGGAAGGAGCTGCGCTGAGGAACCAGGCGGCATGCCCCGAATGCAGACCACAGTGTCGTGGCGCTAGATAGAAAGATTCCAAAAAGCTCGACCCGGACGCACCCTTACCATGCCCTTGTTGAATGCCTTGCTGAAAGCCCGTGCATTTTTCTGGACCGCCTTCGGCTTGGCACCGGAGCTAGTTTTAACCGAATTTTCGGCAACTTTCGGGAACACATCCTAAAGAATTCATAGATTTGTGCTAATCGTAAGCCCTACCTGGCGGTGAACTCGGTTTGACCATGGGTCCGGTGGAGCTCCTGGGGCCGTAGAAGACTAATAAAAGAGATTGGAAATTTGAGTTGATTAGTCACCTTGAAATCAGGCTCCGTTAAAAGTGTTGCCATCAAGGGAGGGATCACCGTTCCGCCAAACGAGGAACGACTCCTTGCTTGCTCCGCAACGGTTTCCTTTACACGGGTCTGCTTCAGGATATCCACGGAGACGAATAATTCGCGATTGTTCTCGATGCGGCCATGAAGTCGTGCTGCAACCTAAAACACACTGAAATAGATAAACAGGCCAAGAAACCCGCCTTTTCTGCCGCTTCAGCCGACTGCATATAGGCGATAATCCTTTGGCTACCATCATCGTTGATGCGCAGCAGGCAGTCTGGGCTGAACACAGGTTTATGCAAGCTGGCTTCGAATCAAACCAGTCATCCCAATGAATCAAATCGCGACCATCATCAAGAAATCGGTGAATGGCCTCAGATTGCGTGTAGTGAGCCGGAATATTTTGGATCGTCACTCGGCTTCGATTAAACTAAAGAGAAAATTGTGTACAAAACTGGCAGGATATGCTATCCCGATTGTATCAACTAACGAAAATTTTAAAAAGCCAAAAACTCCACTTTTTGGTTATCGACGTGTGGGTTTCTTCCAAAACCTCCATTGGTTGTTTCGACAGGCGCCTTTTGATTACCTCCAACTCGTCGTTGAACGCGCTCATCGCCTAACAAAGGTAAATAGAAGAGCCTTAACCCAACCTTTATGGCAGCTTCTGCTTCTTCTCTGGATGGTAATACGCGAAGCTGATCGATTAGCACATGGTACTCGACTTTTACCTAAAAAATATTGCTAAATATGATTCAAACCAACCATATTATTCATTCCCGATCGATCGCCGGATGGTAGATCTGCTTCCTTCTTCTTGTCAATTAACTTTTTCGCTGCTCTAGCCTAAAAAGAGTTTAGTTTAACTAAACTTACAAACCGTTTTGCGCAATTCCGTCGCGTAGGTCGCAAACTGATCGCTCTAAAACAAATACAGATGCGCAGGAAAGAATTACCAGTTGAGACAACCTCTGAAGCTCCTCGTACTAGAAAAGACTTTGCATTTGGTATAGAAAAGGTTGATTACCTCTTTCTCGTCTGTCATTGTGGCCGACAAAGTGTTTGTGGGTAAAACGGGGCGCAGGAAAAGAAACCGGCACCAGTCCGGGGGTCCGTTTGCGCCGCAGCGTCCAGAGGCGCCTCTCGGAACAAACTTAGAAACTTTAAAAATTAGAACTTTTAAATTAGCTTTTCCCATCAGCGCCTCCAATTTCGCATAAAAACATTCAATATGTCCACAAAGAATGGATTTGCCGCCTAAAATACTAAAAAGCCATTTCGCTCGTAGAATATGGCGCGGAGTGGTGAGTGACGTACAAAATTCGCTTTCATTTTTTAGCGCTTCACCCGAAAGAGCATCCAGGGATTTGCCTATTTACAATTGTAAGTTTTCACGTTTTTTGCCTACATAAAACGGCGCAGCGGGATAGAAAATTGCGTAGATCGAGATCAGGCGCAAAACCGTCACCCTATCGCGGTAGAGTGACTGTTTTGCGTTTGCAACCAGTCGAAGCGATATTTTTCAATCATCTAAGGCAAAAATATAATTAAAAGTGCTTTTAGTCTGTCGCTACGCTGACGGTTTATTGGATCATCGTTTACGAGATGTGGGCACGGCTACAGAAAATGATGCTCGTTCACTGCTGGTAGGCTCGGAAAAAGGATTTTGGAAGAACCTACATTCAAAAATCGCTTGAAATCACCATTTCAGGAGGAATCTCGATGACGCCGAATGCCATGAGCCCGTTTCTTCTTCGGAATTATGGACCGAGGTTGAATTTCCAGTTTCTTTTTGAAGCAAATTCTTCAGCTTCTGGACGCCTTCGCCGTCATCATCATCTACGGCGTCCTACCGGCTTGTTTGCTGATCGGCATCTGGTAAATACAATATACAGCTCTCTAGTTTGATTTTCTCGATATTTTGAAAGCCTTTTGACGTTATTAAGGTCAAAACATAAGATACTGTTTTAAAGTCTTTTGCAGGGCAGCAGGCTTTACGTGGCGAGCAGGATGGCGGGTTTTCGTCAGGCCCGGCTTTTGCATGATCTACGCAATCTGCGGCTTTGTAAGAAGTTTTGTTTTTTTGTACTATCGAGGGTCCTAGTATTTTGTAAATTTGTAAAGAGACCAGATGGTTACAGTCGCTTCGCGACTGCAACCATCTGGCCTTCGGGCTACCCTACATGTCCCACTCCACCACATCCTTTCCCACCTCCATCCATACCCCCCATAGCTGAAATCCCCTTAAAAAACTACCTAAATACCTTCCCGATGGCTTTAGATACCCCCCATGGCTGAAATCCTTAAAAAACTACCTAAATACCTTCCCCGAGGCCTCAGATACCCCCTGGCTGAAATCCCCTTAAAAAACTACCTAAATACCTTCCCGATGGCTTCAGATACCCCCTGGCTGAAATCCCTTAAAAACTACCTAAATACCTTCCCGATGGTTTCAGATACCCCCCCTGGCTGAAATCCCCTTAAAAAACTACCTAAATACCTTCCCCGATGGCTTCAGATACCCCCTGGCTGAAATCCCTTAAAAACTACCTAAATACCTTCCCGATGGCTTTAGATACCCCCTGGCTGAAATCCCCTTAAAAAACTACCTAAATACCTTCCCGATGGCTTCAGATACCCCCCTGGCTGAAATCCCCTTAAAAAACTACCTAAATACCTTCCCGATGGTTTCAGATACCCCCCTGGCTGAAATCCCTTAAAAACTACCAAATACCGTCCTGGTGGCTTCAGATACCCCCATAGCCGAAATCCCTAAAAAACTACCTAAATACCTTCCCCGATGGCTTCAGATACCCCCATAGCCGAAATCCCCTTAAACTACCAAAATACCTTCCTGGTGGCTTCAGATACCCCCCATAGCCGAAATCCCCTTAAAAACTACCAAAATACCTTCCCGATGGCTTCAGATACCCCCTGGCTGAAATCCCCCTAAAACTACCTAAATACCTTCCCGATGGCTTCAGATACCCCCCTGGCTGAAATCCTTAAAAACTACCTAAATACCTTCCCCGATGGTTTCAGATACCCCCCTGGCTGAAATCCCCTTAAAAAACTACCTAAATACCTTCCCGATGGCTTCAGATACCCCCTGGCTGAAATCCCCTTAAAAACTACCTAAATACCTCCCGATGGCTTTAGATACCCCCCATGGCTGAAATCCTTAAAAAACTACTCAAATACCTTCCCGATGGCTTCCAGATACCCCCTGGCTGAAATCCATAAAAAACTACCTAAATACCTTCCCGTGATGAAGCGTTTAGATACCCCCATGGCTGAAATCCTTAAAAAACTACCTAAATACCTTCCCCATGGCTTCAGATATACCCCCCTGGCTGAAATCCCTTAAAAACTACCTAAATACCTTCCCGATGGCTTTAGATATCCCCCATAGCCGAAATCCCTTAAAAACTACCTAAATACCTTCCTGATGGCTTTAGATGCCCCCACATGGCTGAAATCCCCTTCAAAAACTGCCTTAATACCTTCCCGATGGCTTTAGATACTTTAAATAATTAATTAACATAATTAAAACGTATTAAAAAGTACTAAAGTAACTTAAGAAAGCGATCTGGGCGCGCGAAGGGGCCTGGGAAAGAGGGGCGAACAGAAAAGGGGCGTGGCTCTCCCCGGGAGAGGGGCCCCCACTCGTTTTATTAAGGCGCCACTTTCAAAGTTAATTTTAATAATTTAAACTAAAACTTTTTCATTATTTTTTTATCAGTTTGGGGGTTTCTGACCACGCTCTATCCGAATCCGAAGAGAGCTAAGCTCTAGCTCCTTTCCCCTTCGAGTTGAATTCGGCTTCACACGGACAGACAGAGACCACAGCAAAATTATTATAGTTGATGGTTTTAGAAATACTGCCCATTATTTATAGCAGGAAAATTGCATCCTTGGACAACCTTAATCCTCCGATAATGCAAAAGAACCAAAGTTTTTCTTATAATAAGGTCACGATTTCGCACTTCAGCTCATCGTGCTCGTCGAGCACCTCTGCGAGTTCTTCGACCGCTACTTTGACAAGGAGCAACCGGGCGAATGGCTGTTGGTCCGGTTGGTGATAGAGGATAAAAATAAATAATTAATAATTAAAAATGTGGAAAAACGACAACTATCTTCCAGAATGTTCTGGCCGACGGTTCGCGCCACCTTCAGCACGTACGCCTTCTGCAACATGTTTTGTGTGATTCGCATCTTTGACGCCATCAATGGCCGTGTCCGTGCCCGGCGCCGTTAATCTATTCGCAAAATGACAAGCCTTTTCTCTTCGATTCATCTCGTTTTATTGTGATCTCTGCTCGTAGCGTTTATCGTGTCGTTCAATAAATATTCGATGTGCTGGTCTCTTAGGGTCCCAATATTATATAAAATGTTAGATCATTACATACACACTGTTTTCAGATTTTACCGCTTTTCTGGGCGGCTTTCAATACGGAAATCATAAAAATTCTTCGGATTTTCGAAAACGTGGAGATTCCAAAAATTCTACAAATTATGAAAGTCATTAAAATTTTATGCTGTAAAAAGCCGACTTTCAAAGGTACCCAAAGTTCACTAAATACACGAACATCAATAAAAAACTGGAACGAAAAGCGCTCGAATAGAGTACAGCGCGATAAAAAAAATCGAACGTACCAAGCGCGTCCCCCGGCTTAGGCTCTGGGAAATGACCCTAAATTCATATCAAGATCACGGTCAAAAATTCTCGATCTTTTTCCTCGTCTTGAACGCGAAAATGGATCTCGAGTTCCCGCAGGGCTATCTGGATTATCAACATTTAAGGAAGGGTCAAGTTGAGCGTCGTATGTACTTACTTAACTATCGGTTATGCGGGTTTTTTAGGTATCCCAACGGCCGTTTCTTTTGTCCTCAGAACGAGTTGGAGGCGGATTGAGGACGAGGTAATCTTGAATTTGAGTTTGAGTTGTCAAAAAAATCTACAATCTGGCCGGCCGGAAATCGAGCCAGAATTCAATATTTCGTAGTTTTGACGTAACAATGGTTTGAATTTAGGACTGGGAGAAAAAGCCGCTGTTGTCGAAACCGGTGCTTCCGCCTAAACACACAAAAATTTACGGACTTTCGTCTAATAATGTCGTATAAAATAATCCTTGTAATAGCTAAAGGCGAATAAATAGCGAACGTTTTCTTTTCCGGTTACCCCCTGAGAGTTGGCGGTTCCCAAACCCTCGCCCCATAATCAAAGTTCGCGAAGAACAGAACAGTTTTGCAAGGTCAGCACTGATGCAGGAGTGTTTGGGGAGATTTCGAGGAAGCCGGGGCAGATAGTTGCAAAATTACGGTCCATGTACGTACGGCGCGATAAGGGAAATGACCCGGTACTTACCGATACGAGGAACGAAAAAAGTAATCGCATTTTTTGCGAACTGAGGGTCAACACCCCTCGCGATTCCATAATTTTTGCTTCACCTCCTTGAAGGCGACATGGATCTCGAATTTCATCCGGGCTATATGGATTTGCGTTATTTACAGAAGACTGAAGTTGATAAACGTAAATAGCATTTTTTCAAGGGTCGAGGTCACGATTTAGAACCGAGAAAACAGTCCAAATCGTCTTTTGAAGGAATGCCAAAACTATTTTTACTAAAATGTATGCTCTACGGGTTTTGCTGTGGCTCGACGATTACTATGTTTCAGGTAGAAAAAGGATAGAAACAGCTAAAAGGTATTTTTTTAAGATCGGTGCTTTTATAAACCCCTCACTTATGGTGCTGTTTAACAAGACTAGCTACGAGTTGTTTGGGATTGACGATGGGTGAGGAGAGAGAGAGAGAGAGAGGGCGAGAGAGAGAGAGAGCGAGAGAGAGAGAACGAGAAAGCGAGAGAAATCGAGAGAGCGCGAGAGAGAGAGAGTCATATAAATTTTTTATGCTTATTTTGAAGAGGTATCATGATGCTCTCGGTTTCAAGCTGGACAAATTTTGTGGGTATGGGAGTGTCGATTATTGCCGTATTGCCGCTGATGGATTATCTTGGAAGAAGACCTGTTTGTGTCTACGTCAAGTTTGTGATTTTTATATAACGAAAGAGGGCATAGGTTTGTATTGGCTTCTACCGGAACAGCGCTCTATTTCCTGGCCTGGTGGCTGCAAAACGGGTTGTTTTACCTGCTTGGTGTGACGTTCTTTGCCCTGCCGTTTTGCATAGTCGGGCTTGGAGATGTGATTTATTTGTGTGAAATGGCGCCACCGAAGCATAAAGGTGAGAGAGAGAGAGAGAGAGAGTGAGTGAGTGAGTGAAGGAGTGTGGGAGCAAGAGCGAAAAAGATAAATTTAGGAATTTTCGCAATGCTCTCCCTATCTTCGCTCGGCTTTTTCAATCAGATCATCATGCTACTAGCCAGGGAAGATGTTTGGGGTACCCCAGAAAAATGGATTTACATCGCTCTACTGGCTCAGGCAGTGACACAAGAATTATTTTTCTAAAAAGTGTAATTTTAGTGTGTTAATCTTCTGATCCCAATCCTCGGATATAACCTTCCAGACGAGGCGCCCCGCTTGAAAAGTTGGGTGCAGAAAAATCAGCAAAAGCATTTTTAGTGGAAATGTCGTGTTCAATGTTTTACGCGCAGCACTTCGCAAAGGGTGTAAAAGTTTTCCAAGCTAGGAACGGCTTGATTTGGGTATTTTTAAAAGTTTATTGTCTTAAAAATGATTTCCGTAGAAATTGATGTTAGTAGTCTGCGTGGACGCGTTCATCATGATGAACATCAGCGCGGTCGAACAGGATTTTCAGATGCCTGTGTACGGCCAGGAGGGGCTTGACGTAAATAGGGTATAAAATCAACATAGAAAAACCGTTAAAAAGCGATTATTTTAGATTTTGACAGCTTCCATTGCCATATCCATCATAATGATCCCATTTCGTTGGGTTGGGCCGATTATTTTCAACAAAATCGATAGGCGTCAAGTGGTGTTTTATGTATTACCGATTTACACGATGAAGGCGGGCTTGCATCTCTTGAATGCATGGGTGCAACTGGATATTTTGTGTGCGTAAGATGTTAGAAACACAACCTTACAGGGTGTCCCAATAAAAAAACACGCCCCCCCCCCCTCCTCTAGCTTAACCCAGAAGTATCGGATCGGGATGAAGGCTATACCATTCGAAAGCCCTTGAAACGGCGTGTTTGCAACACTTCCCAAAACCATGTTTTTTTATTTAACAGCGCCATTTTATAAAGCTTTTTGTAGAATTTTGCTGTTTCTCAAGGTTGTATAAGAGCTAATTTGCCTGAATTTCTGCAAGCAAAACGATCAGCCGTTAATAAAATACAGAGGGCTTTCGAATGGTGTAACTATAATTCGCCAATTCGATAATGCTACATCGCTATAGGGAAGCATTTTATTATTGGGACACCCTGCACCTCTTATTTTAGTCTTATAATTCGGTTTTGTCAATCCATAAAATCGACAAAAGTTTAAAAATGTCATAATTAAGGTTACCTTAACATGTTCCTGGTCCGACTCCTTGAATGTACCGGAGTACAAATGTTGAGTTGGGTGATTGCCACGGATATTTTTCCGGCAGAATATTTGATAATTGCCACGCAGGTACGCGCTTTTACATGTAAATTGTAAAAGAGAGCGTTTTATAAAAAGGGGGACGATACCTCAAATCTTACAGCTCTGCTACCTCAACACCTCCATCCTGATCGCCATCTCTTCATCAATCGTTCCACTAACATTCAACGGCCTTCTACACTATTATTTTGTCATTGTCACCGGCTTTTCAACCGCTGTGGCTGTTTCTATCAGCAAACTTTGGAGGAGAATTCGAGAATTCGAGGTAATTTTGAGAAACGTATACTTCGACGATTCCTCTCAACCCATACCAACTTTTTGTCAGGATTCCGAGAGGCAACGATTGCTTGTGAAAAAGATCAACCATCCAGCGTACACAAACAGTGATCTCTTCTTGTGAAGAAAATGCAGGGCGATATTTTAATAAATACTTTGTGGTATTTTCGAACGACCTTGGTAATCCAATGGAAAACTAAAAAAAAACTTTTTGCCTGCCAGATTCGGAATCAAAAATTTATTAGAATAAGATCTCCAAAAATATTATTATTGGTTGGCAGTGGTCGCTGCGGTGCCTAGTGCCAATAAGATGCGTATTTAGCATAGGTTGCATGACTTGGCGCAGTACTGCTTGACTTGTTCCGGCGTGTAGTTGACACTGTTGCAAAAGTTGTTCGCCACCCAGGTCTTGCAGCTGAAAAGGATTGTTAGAAGGAGAGGTGAGGGAGAGAGAGAGAGAGAGAGAGAGGGGGAGAGAGAGAGTAGGCATTGCAACCTACTTGACGCTCTCATCCTTGCATCCATCATCCTTCGGGCAAAGGCCGCAGCTCTTAGCAGCATGATGATTTGGCCACCTGCGACGCGTAGAAGCTGTTCGTGCAGAAGCCGTTCTTGACCCAAGCGCCACAGCTAGAAAGGGCATTTTATTATGAATATACACGAAAATGCAACCGAAAATTCGTGAGACATACTAGGTGCTGTTGTCGGTGCAGATGACGGGTGTCGACTCGGGCTAAAAAAATATTTTGGCTCGGTTTTGGACTTTCAGCGCGGAAAAACATGATTTTTTAATCTCGTACCCCGAAGCACTGGTTCATGCCATCGGACAAGTAGCACGTCTGTCCGGTCGGGCATTTGCCATCGGGCGATGCTATAAATTCGGGTCAAGCTTAAAACAAACAGCTTACGGCCCCAGGATACGTCAGTAGAACCGGCGGGTGGGCCGGCAGGGCAATCAGCAGCCAGGGTCTAAGGTGCAGGATTTTTAGAAAATTTCGAATTGGGGCTGTGACTGACTTCCGCATGGGTTTAGGCATCGGCCTTGGCTTAGGCTTAAGCTTAGGATCTGCTTAGGCTGAGGCTTAGGCTTCGGCTTCGGATTAGGCTTAGGCCTCGGCGCAAGCTTAGGCTTAGGCTTAGGCATAGGCATAATCATAGGCTTAGGGTCGTGCTTCGGCTTAGGCTGGGCTCCAGCTCAGGCTAGGTTGTTACCTGTTGACAGGCCAAACCAAGAAGAGCGAGAAGAACAGCAGTTGAAGCTTGCATGGTAGAGAAGACCAGATGAATCAGATACCAAGCGTTAATCCCCACACCCTTTTATACAGTATCGCCCAGCATACCAAGCCCACATTGACTTTCAGAATAGTTGCCCCGTCCCACCCTAGTGCCATCCTGCGACCTATAGAACTTGCTAAATTGACGTTCTCGGACTGGCCGCTCTTTGCTGGCAACCCCACGCAAAATTTTTGGGCCATCTGTGCAAATGACGGGCGCGGGGGCAAGTCCGTACTTTGCGATTTTTAAAGCCCGAGCTACTGCGATTCCGCATTCCAGTCGGGTGGTGAGTGGGCCACGGTTGAGGTGACATTTGACGCGTTTTGGAGCTCCTTTGAATTCGCGATTTTTAATTGAATATTGCCCGCGCCAACGCAGCGAGGTCTGCAGAACAAATTTCCTAACGTCACCTCGAAGTTTCTATCTCGAGAGTCCAACATCTCGAAATTCTACAGCGGCAGCACATTAAATTTCTCGAACTCTGGATGGAATTTCATACGGGGCGTCCCAATAAAAAAAAATAGGCGTCCCCTCTAACTCGACGCAGAAGTATCGGAGCGGGAATGGTAGTTAATACCTTTCGAAAGCCCTTTAAATGGCCAGGGTTCCAGCGTTCACCAGCATCCTTGGCGACCTCCTTCTTTTCCAAGCCGTTCCGTAAAATGTTGCGGGTTTTTGAGGTTGCCTACAAGGCAGTGGGTTGCTTTATTTTCTCCAGTAAAAATGACCGGATTCACTTGGGGGGTCTATGGGACACCCTGTACAGCGGATTCTTCGGGCTAAAAACTTTGAGATAATAGCTTTTCGAGATACTGCAGCTTCGAGATATTGAGCACCCCAGATGTTTTTTTTCGAGATGCTGATTTTCGAAGTGATGATTTTGAGACCATCCCCTTTTGAGGAGCTCACCAGGCTTCCGTAGCCGAACAAGCTAGCAAATACGATTGAGGATCGGCGGCCATGTGTCGAGCTGAGCTAGCCGGAAACATGATGATGGCACAAAGCCAAACATTCTGCCGGTTGTCGAATTCCGGCCGAGCACCGCTCCATAAGACGCTTTTCCCTTTATCAAGCCTGGAATCGATGGCTTCTGCACGTTCGCCGCCCGACGAGGCATGCAAAACTGCAGAAAATGGCTGCACCAAAGAGCCATGTACGCTTGATAAGGGAGCGACGGGCCGTACTTTTTCCTAGAAGTCATGCGTAGGTCAGAAAGGGGCAAATGGGGCAAAATAAAGCTGACACGCCTTCCGGTGATATCGAATCTAAAACCTTGAAGCTTCGAATTTTTCGAGGCTGATTTTCTAGATTTCTAAAAATGGACCTTGAATTTCACCAGGGCTATATTGACTATCAATACGCGAGAACGGTCGTGATTGAAAAATCGAAAGGTTAACCTTAATTAGTTGGTTTTTATCTAGTTTAGATACGAGTAAAAAGTTTAATTCGATCCTGAGAGGTATTCCGAAGTTGTCCCTGCTAAAATGTATGCTTTATGGGTTTTCATGTGGTGCTACGGTGGCTATGTTTCAGGTATGGAGCATTTAGACGCCTCGATCTAAGCCTAAGATAACCCTAAGCCAAGCCTAAGCTAAGTTTAAAAGGCCGTTTGCGGGAGGACCGAAATAGGCTTGGCACAGTTTTTTTTCGACCCGGTTTTTTTGACGCCATCGGATAGAGCATGATCGAATTAGTGGGGCCATATAGTTTTGAAAGTTTAAAAAGTTGATTTTTGGGGTTTAAATGGCCGTTAAAGTTGCCGACATGGAAAACCTATCTCGAAAATTTCCGGACCAACTTTGCTGAAAATCTGTGACAATACCTAATTTTGGATGGAGATCATTTCTCTAATACATTTCGAAACTTGAAAATGGCTGGAACATAGGAATCTCGCGTACTAAAAACAGTTTTTTAAGGTTTTCTACTTAATGGGAAATTGCCGGCATTCTGAAAGTAGCATAGAAAGATGCGCCAATTTTTTCTACATACGTCGAATGATGTGTCTTTTAGGATGCCGCCGTTTTCCCATCATCTGTAAAAACGGCATTTTCTTGATGATAAAAAGAAAAATATCCAGTTTTTCAGACGGGGAGCCACCCACTTGCTTCTAGAAGCGCAGCCAAGTCAATTGCAAAAAAGAGCAAACAGAAATTCGGTTTCTAAAAGGGGGCTGGGATTGAACTCGGGTCGTTCGCCTGGGAGGTGGCGGCGCCCTCTAGCCTCTGTCCCCCGCGCCCCCCGGGCGGACCATCGCGGGTTCGATTCCCCTCCGTAATCAACTTCGCGTAGATGAGGAATTTAAATTTGCTCTTTTTTGATAATGGGTGGCATTGATCTCTAGATACTTTCCGCAATCCTTTATATTTTTCATTATCAGCCCCCGATCTTCTAAGGCTACTTTTGTTGATTCCAGAGATCACGACTTTTCTAGATGATGGGAAAACGGCGGCATCCTAAAAGACACATCCTCGACGTAGAAAAAACTGGCGCATCTTTCTATGCTACTTTCAGGATGCCGCTAATTTCCCATTAAGTAGAAAACCTTAAAAAACTGTTTTTAGTACGCGAGATTCCTATGTTCCAGCCATTTTCAGCTTTCAAAATGTATTAGAGAAATGATCTCCATCCAAAATTAGGTATTGTCACAAATTTTCTGCAAATTTGGTCCAGGAATTTTCGAGATAGGTTTTCGATGTCGGCAACTTTAACGGCCATTTAAACCCCAAAAATCAACTTTTTAAACTTTCAAAACTATGCCACCCTATTAATTCGGCCACGCTCTTTCAGATGGCATCCTAAAAGGAGGGTCGAAAAAAACTGTGCCAAGCCATAGTGTGGACAGGTCGGGTGGCTGGCGGACGGCCTTTTAAGCTAAGCATAAGCCCAAAGCCCAGGTCTACCAATAAACCTATGCATCCAAAACCACTTACCTATATACTTTGATTATAATTTTCAGCTCGGCGCGCTTATCAACGTTCCTCTTATGGTGCTTTTCAACAAAACTAGCATTGAAATGTTTGGAGTCGATGATGGGTTTGAAGATTAACGATGACGATTTTTCCGAATTTTAGTGGAATCATGATGCTTTCGATAGCCAGCTGGACAAATCTGACGGGGATGGCGTTTTCCATTTTTGGTGTTTTGCCATTAGTGGATTATTTGGGACGAAGACCGATCTGCATTTACATAAAGTTAGTTTGGTACCCGGGTGTAACTTGTGTTGTGGCGGAAAAGTTGCAAAGACCTTAAAGTGTCTTTCTCGGGGCTTTTTTTGACTAGATTTACTGTTTTCACATAATATCTTTAGTTTTTTTCCAAAAATTTGAAATCTTATCAATTTAGGGTAGCACTTGCCACTGCCGGTACAACACTTTGTGTCTTGGCATGGTTACTACAAAACGGCGTATTCTATCTGCTAGCCGTTGCATTCTTCGCAGCACCGTATGCCGTTTTTGCCCTCGGCGATATCATTTTCCTCTGCGAAATCCACAAGGACCATCCGGAGCATAAAGGTATGCATTTAAAACGTATAGCTGTAGACCTCCAGACTTTTATATGTTTTTAATCAAAGTATTCAATAGCTTAAATTCTGATTCTAGGAGCCTTTGCTATGCTTTCTCTTGCCTTATTGCCACTTTCTGTCCTAATCGCCACCACCCTGGCCAGGGAAGACGTTTGGGGCACCCCAGATAAATGGATTTACATCCCGCTCCTAGCGCAGGTAAGTCTAATTTTTGGGTTTTATATCTTCTTAATCTACATTTATAGCTAGCAACTTTACTTGGCCCAGTTGTTGCTTACAACCTCCCCGATGAAAGTCCACGCTTAAAAAGTTGGTCGAAGAATTTAGGTAACGATATTTTAGGAGAAATGTCACTCTCAACATTTTATGCCCGGCATTTTCAAAAGGTCCCTGAGATCTTTACGAAACGAGACAATTTAGTTTTGGTGCGGTTTTTGTAAACTATATATGTGTTTTTTTAAGAAGCTTCTGCTGCTGCTTTGCCTGGATGCGTTTGCGATGGTCAATATCCAAGTGATTGAGATGTATTTCCCAATTCCTGTTTTTGGCGCGGAGGGGATGGCTGCAAATCAGGTATGAATTTGAGTTGGGCTTAGGTTAGGCTAGGCTTAGGTTTATGCATCGGACCCAAAAAAATCTACTTTTTTTGAGGTTCTATCGATGGTAATGATTGTCTTCATCATACTTACCCCAATTAACCTCGTCGGGCCCGTCGTTTTGAACAAAATTGATCGACTTCTTTTCCCAGCCCTTACTAGCATCTTTACCGTTCTATGCTACAAAAGTGTTCCTGCACATCGTCAACAGCTGGCTGCAGCTGGAAGCGCTATGTGGGGGTGTTTTTCGCTTTTCAGTACGACTTTTTAGGTTATCTAAATGTATTCTTGGCACGTTTCGCGGAAAGTCCTGAATGGCTATGCCCAGCTACGTAGTTGCAACGGATCTTTTTCCGCAAAAATATTTGGTTCTGGCCACACAGGTTGGCGAACTGAGTTTAGTAAATTCTACTTTTCCAGCTCTGCCTAGTGAACACCTCCACGTTGACCGCCATCTTCAGCTCGATCACTCCCCTAACTTTCGGCGGCGCTTTGCCTTATTATTTTCTGGTTGTCACCGCATTTTCGGGATTGTTGGCGGTGGTTGTAAGAAGGCTATGGGATAGGGCGGAAGAAGAGGTAGATTCCTGTCACGCAATTTTTCTATAACAATTTACAGAGCTCCGAGAGTCAAACCGCTGCTTGTGAAAACTATTGGGGTTTCAGAGTATACAAAAAGCACTTTATTGATGTAAATATAATAAGTTGTATTGTAAATAATAAATTAAAGACAGCTGATCGGGCGTGAAAAGTAAAAATTTATTCTTGTTCCCAGGAACACTACGCCCATTTTTGTCCATTTTTGCAAACGCCGCTTATCACAGTTCCTCCACTAGTTTTCCTCTCCCCTGTATCCCGGCTCATTAGTACAATTTGGGGGGGGATTGACAGGCATTTCCTGGCTGTGAGAATGACCGCTTGTAGACTGATAAAGCGGTCAATGATCGGTACTTCCTCTCACGAAACCCGCCGTGGGAGTGGCGGTGCCGCGGTTTTCGTGCAGAAGTGAGAGCCAAAAAAAGTTATCGCCTATTTGCAGCTATAGCAAAGACACAACCGCCCATGGGTTCGGTCGGGATGGTTCAAGGGAAAGGGCGTACGGTACTTGCTATGGCGGCGGGTGCGCGTGTAATAAAATCTCGTTTTTTAGCTGCGCAGACCTGCTGAAGCAATTGCGCGACGCGGTCTATCGCACGCGTTGCGGTCTTCTTTCCTTTCCAAAGCTACCGGACGTTTTATTAGGAGCCGGGCCGCTGTGAAGAGGGGGCAGAGAGTAGCATTATAAGTGGCCAAACGCTTTTCCGAATTTTCGTTTTTCTTTTAAATCTGAACGGGGATTTTGTTTCGTTTCTGATTTTTCCTAAATTTGCGGAAAATGGACCTCAAATTCCAGCAGGGCTACAGGGACCGTCAATATTCTAAAACTTTAAATTTGAAGCCAAGTAAGAGCATTTTTTAAAGGGACGGGTAAGGCAGGGTACGGCAAGGTTACGCATTTACGTTACGGTTACGGTTACGTGCGAGGTTACGCAAAGCGAGTTGACACTTGAAAAGGGTTACGAAATCAAATTGCGACGTCAAAAGCCACCTCAACCGTAATCGCTTACGAAATCGCATGCCTTGTAACTACAGGTGGGGAAAGGTAGGTGTTTGCCATATTATTTCCTGGCAGTCATCTCATTCTCCACTCGATGGCAATTGATGTCAAGAAAATGGGGATTGAGGGGGGATAGAAGTGGGCTTTTTCTCAAAAAATAACCTGCAAACTGGAAATCTTAGAAAAATAGTATAAATTCAGGAGCCCGAAAAGAACCGCTGCTCACTTCTGTGCCTGCCAAAGCTCGCGGGTACACGACAAAGAGTTTATTGCTGTGACTTGCCGCTAAAAATGTTCTTAAGAAGAATACAATCAAAATAATCATGATAATTTCGCTTTCTTTTCAGCGTAAATCTTTATAATGTACGCATACAAATATTGCATACAAACTATGCCCGAGTGGGTAACTTGTTGAATTTCAAAATATTACCGCACGAACACCGTTTCAAAATCCCGCACTTTCGAAAGGAAATGTTGCGTGATACAACCCTGTACACACGCGACTGTACGATTCGCTCCGTTATCAAAACCTGAAATAATGCCGTTACTCACGTTATGGCACCCGCTTAAAAAAGCCCTGAAACTTGCGATAATTTGCAGTGAGGCTGCTATGTATACATTGATAAGGACTGCTGAGTGGTGCTTCGTATACGAAATCGGGCAAAAAGCTGTCGGTACGTAAGCTGGGAAGTGCATGCAACAAAATTATCGCGCGTCTGACTAGGCTGGGTCACGGAGGCTTTGCACAAGTCGAGTCCGCTTCCTGAAAAGTTTTCTCATATTCGCTTCCGTTCTTCAGAAACCTTTCCTTGAAGCGTCCTTTCCTAAGCTAAGCTTAAGTTAGGCCTAAGCTAAGCTAAGCATTAGCCTAGTAAGCCCAAGACTAAGCCCAAGCTTAGCCTACTCCGATCTCAATATGGATCTCAACTTTCAATCTTCCAAAGAGGTCTCGGCTAAACAAGGTAGGTAAAGTAACGGTTCTTATAAATTTTTCAGATCTGCCTAAAAACGGTATCCCAAAGCTCTTTCTCCTAAAATGCATGCTTTACGGTTTTTCGTGTGGTGCTACGGTAGCAATGTATCAGGTAATTTTATTTTTTTTATTTTGTAATTTCGCAAATTTTTGTACATTCTCGAGGTTATTTATTTATTTTTAACTGTATATTTTTTGCAGCTAGGCGCCTTGATTAACCCTCCTCTTATGATCCTCTTCAATCAAACCAGTAGCGAATTGTTTGGGATTAACGACGGGTCAGCTACGTTTTAACTTAAAAAATGCTTGATTCAGGGGTATTCTAATGCTTTCCGCTTCAAGTTGGACGTTGTTTGCCGGCCAGGGCTTTTCCATTATTGTCCTACTGCCGTTGATGGATTATTTGGGAAGAAGAGCTATTTGCGTTTATGTCAAGTATGTGATTTTATAATTCCTTTGCCTACAGAAAATTTGAAAAATCTTTAAAACCCGGGTTCAGGTTCGGCTTGGCGTCTCTCGGTACGATTTTCTACCTCTTGGCCTGGTCAACGCAGAACGGGCTATTTTACCTTATCGGCGCTGCCCTGATCGCGGCGACATATGCTATTTATGGGCTTGGAGATGTCATATTTTTGTGTGAAATGGCACCGCCGGAGCATAAAGGTGAGAGAGGGAGAATGGGAGAGAGACGGAGAGCAAGAGCCAGAGACAGAGAGAGAGAGAGAGATCGAGAGAGAGAGAGGAGAGAGGGAGAAAGAGAGAGAGAGCGCAAGAGAGAGAGAGAGAGAGAGAGAGAGAGAGAGAAAGACAGAGAGAAATCGTAACCAACATTCCAGGAACCTTCACGATGCTTTCTCTATCCTCCGTCCAAGTCTTTGCTCAAATCGTCACTTGGTTAGCTAGAGAAGATGTCTGGGGAACGCCAGAAAAATGGATATACATCCCGCTCTTAGCGCAGGTAAAACAGCTTTATCTAGGTTAATTTTTCCTAAACTTGTTCAGCTCGTCAACCTACTCACTCCATTAATCGGACACAGCTTACCGGATAAAGCTTTTCGATTAAAGGAGGAAGACGGAATGACGATTTCAAGCTTTTACGAGAAGCATATTGAGAAAGTCTCGAGAGTATTTGAGCCTAGAGATGGGCTATTAAAGGTATGGTTACATTTTTTTTTTGTACTAGGTAACGTGTTTTTCTTAGAAACTGATGCTGATCATTTGCTTGGAGGCGTTTTGTACGATGAACATCAACATGATCGAGAATCAGTTTCGATTTCCTGTTTATCAAGATGAGGGCATGGAGACGAATCGGGTATGTTTTATAACATAAATATTTTCATAGTATTTTGTTTAATTGTCGTTAATTTAGTGAGTATCACATTTTACAGATCTTGACGATGGTGATGATCATCTTCATCTTGCTAATTCCCTTCCGATGGCTAGGCCCTATGATTCTACAGGGTGTCTCAGGATTATCCGGACAAAACGAAAAAGTCATTTTTTAGCCTTTAACGCTGTTTGCTTCGTACCTAATGTTTTTCATATGAGTTTTTGAGGCGTTTTCAATGTTCTGAGCAAAAAAATCTTTTCGAAGACATTATAATAGCTTCAGAATCAAGCGTAGAACGCGGTAAGATTTTTCATCTCTTAAATACCACGAAACTTGGGGCAAAGATTCAAAAAGTGTTCCGATATTTTTCTGGGCAAGATATGACGTCTTCTGGCAAAACGGACGTGTTTGCGGCAAGGTTTGGTCATGTCAATGATTATTTTCTAATTTAATATCAATTTCCTTAGCATTGCTGATAAGGGTGTTTTGAAGCTTGCTCGTGCTCAAGCTCCTCAGAAATCAAAGCTAACTTGGTCTAAATTGCTTGTACATCATTGTTACTGTAGCTATTTAGGTTTTTATCTTTTGAAAAGTATCTTATCGGATTTTTAGAGTTCCTCCGGGCTAAAACTTGCAAGGTAAATACGGCGGCGCGTGACTTGATTTCATCTTTTTGGCTTGCTGATTTTTTCCTAGAGTAAACCTGGCGTT
This sequence comes from Mesorhabditis spiculigera, assembly GCA_958295435.1. Classification (NCBI taxonomy): domain Eukaryota; kingdom Metazoa; phylum Nematoda; class Chromadorea; order Rhabditida; family Rhabditidae; genus Mesorhabditis; species Mesorhabditis spiculigera. The sequence continues at coordinate 40,964 of CATQJA010002523.1, forward strand.
TTTGGGCCGGGCTGAGCATGGACTTATTATTTCCGATCTCTTTTTGTGGTTTCTTTGTTATGCCGGTTATATTGAAGATTTTTATAGCGTCGGAAACAGCATGCGTTTTGAGGCTTTGCCAGATGGGAGAAATTACGTTCAAACTTCTTCGATTTTTTACGAAGCGATATGTCATAGCCTCGCGAAATTTTCTTTGCCAGTGCCTCAAAAATACCTCAAAGATTGATAGGAGCTACAAGATGTGCGCATAAAACAGGAAAAAAATAGGAAGAAATGGCATTGAGAGTTTGTCCGGATAATCCTGAGACACCCTGTAAACAAAATCGATAGAGACCAAGTCCCATTTTATATCATGCCATTCTTCGCCCTCAAGGCTATAGTCCATATGCTTAATTCAATGCTGCAACTCGATGCGCTTTGTAAGTCATACGTTAAATTAAAAACTATAGGACTTTAATTAGGTTATGTTAATACAATACTCGGCCGTATCGTCGAGTCCACAGGTTTGACAATGTTCTGCTACGTGGTCGCTACAGATATTTTCCCAAAGGAGTACCTGGTGGTTACGACGCAGGTAGAGAAAAGTTTCAACAACCAGGATTAGTAAGGAATTTAGCTATGCTTATTGAGCGCAGCCATTCTGCTCGCCTTTTTCAATACCATCACGCCGTTGATGTTCAACGGCCACCTGCCACAATACTATTTTGGAATGGCCGTATTTTCGGGGGTGATGGCAGTTTTGGCGAGGAAAGCCTGGAGACGAGTGGAGAATCAGGTGTGAATTTTTAGGGTTTTGGGAGTTCGGAAGCGGAAGCAGTTCAGCATTGATGAATTCAGAAGACACCCTCAGAACGTCAAATATTCAGTTTTTAGGAAGAAGAGGAAAAGCCACTTCTTCCACCATGTGGAGCTCCGCCCAAGTATACTGAAAACGAGCTGTTGTTTTGAGAAAACATTTGCAATTTTTACTTTTGAAATCATATGCATTAATATGTATTTCATTTAAAAAAAAGGACCGGATCTCGATAAGCACCTTCAAAAGCTCAAGTGTTTGTGCAACAACGTGTTGATGTGCGCGGCATTGCCATAGTAGCTGAAACCATAGGGCAGGCCTGGAGGCCGGTACTTGCTGAACATTCTCATGCACTAAAAAATGGGCCTGAAGGATGTGAGGGTTCAACCCTACTGCTTGCGCTTTTCCGACCGTTTCGAAAAAGATGAAGCCAATTATGCCCTTGTCTGTACGCAGCCGCTCGGTGTGAGGTCTGAAAATTGTAGTTCCACGTCATATACAGGGTATCCTAATAAAAACACCCCCTCTAACACGATGCAGAAGTTCCGAATCGGAATGGTAGTTACACCATTCAAAAGCCCTTGAAACGGCGGGTTTGCAACTTGTCTTCAAAACTGTGTTTTTATGTAAACATACAATTTTATAAAAATTAAGAAACTTTATGAACGGCTTCGGCACCTAAATAACGGCAATTTCCGGTAATTTTGGTTTGAAAAATGGAGTTTGAATTAGCCCATATGACGCCCCGAATAACAGCAAAGTTTTACAAAATCCCTTGTAAAATCGCGGGTTTAAATAAAAAACGTGGTTTTGAAGAATATTGCAAACTGGCCGTTTCAAGGGCTTTCGAATGGTGGGGCTACCATTCCGATCAGGTACTTCCCCCTTCGCGTTAGAGGGGGTGTTTTTTATTGGGACACCCGGTAGAGCCGTTGTATAAATTAAGAATCCCAGCCAATACCTCCCGTTCTTCATCTCATATCCTGGCTCAGAACTTGGAAGGAATAGCAGCAATGTGGCATCGGTGACGTTCTCGGGCAACCAGCTTACGCAAATAATTCGCCGGTTTGTGCCCTGGGAACGAGTCAAGGTTGGAAACGGTCTCCTACCTTGGGGTCTTTATAAGGATCTGGCAGGCCGAGCTCGGAAGCTTTCTAAAATGCCACATTTTGGCACAATAGCTAGGACCTACAATTTTGCTAGGTCCTGATGTCGCGATAGTCTGTGTCATCGGCTGGGCGACACCTTGTGGCTTCGTTGGCTTGGTCTCGAAGGGCTTTGGCAGGCTGCTCTCGGTTTTCTTGGGTTCCTGTACAATGAGAAATTGATAGGGATGCGTGATCTGTTCTGAGAGCACCCAACCATAAATCACATATTTGGAAATCATATATATAAATTTTCGAGAAATCAGTGTTGAAAAATCACGTTTTCGAAAAAATTGCATCTGGTTATGAACAAGAAAAGGCCAGTGGGGCAGAAATTGAAACGAAAATTTTTAGAAAATATTGCTTTCAAAAAATATAATTTTTCGAGAAATATCGTACATTACTTTCCCCGCAAACCACTTCTGCCGGTTTCTTGGTGCACGCCGAATAAGAGACCGTAACCTTCCGCCCTTGCCCCACGACACCGTTCCACTTTTGAAAAATCTTAACGGCGTCTTAAAATAGGATCTAGATGACATACCTCTTCAGCAGCTTGCACGTTTTCCAAATATGCAATGCATCGCTGGCTGTCGTCATCGTGAAGTCGCAACATCATGTCCGGGCTAAGATACCTTCAGAAATCTGAACAATTTCCATACTTATCATCCCAATATATCAAGTGTTGTCCTTTTCCCAAAAACTTGTCGATCACCTCTTCTTGTGAGTAATCAAAGGGGATGTTTTCGATAACAATTTTCGTTCGGTTATACTAAAAATACAAATGTATCAAAATTATAAATTCCAACAAACCTGGTAGATGACCACTTTCTCAGATAATTTTTTCATTTCCGCCTCTAATTTTCCACGTTGCTGCTTTTCGCCGGCGGCCAGGGCTTTGTATTTTTGGATCCAAAATAACTTGTTGTAATTTTTGGAGCACGACTTACCTCTGAGGTCAATAATTCTTTTTCCTGGATGCTGCGTTGGCTTTTCTGGGCCTAAAGATTCACATAAGGCAGTTAGAACTTCACGTGACCTGGAGTCTTTTCAAATGTGGAATCTCGACTTCGCGAAGCGTAAATAGATCTGCATTTAATTGTCTCATCTAAAGCCGGGATATCAGAGAATACTTTGGAAAATGAGGTTGACCTTCTCCAGATGGGCTTGCTTTTCTTGGTTCCATCTGAGGTGGGAACCGGACTGGAATTGATGATTTGCTATGAAAATGCCAAAATTTCGCAGTGTCGAAATTTGATAATGTCGAAATTGCAATTTGGCGAAATTTTTATATATTTTTTTTTGGGTGTTTGGGTGAGATTTTTGCTTAAGAAAATTTCGCACTGAACTTTCGACATTATGAAAGTCCGGCCTAATTTCGACATTATGAAGTAGGCATTTACAATCTGACCGTCGAAAATATGAAATTTCGACATCATGAATTAGGCGCTTTTAGGGGTAACCCGGAAGTAATAAGAGAAAAAATGACAAAAATGACACACAATAATTGGTAAGCTTTAAGCTCTACGAAGCTCGGCTTGCGTACCGTTGACTTTTTCTGAAGCTCCAATTTTTCGTCGAGTTTGTCGTAATCCGCGACAAGCTGATTTAAAAATAGGTTTTTCTAAACAACTCCTACCCGGTTCCAGTCCTTCAATGGTACCGTGTCCGCTGCCGAAGCGGCCTGAGAAGCTTATATAAAAAAAATCACACTGACCTGCTCGGCCTTTAGATTGCGAAGCTCGGTTCTGAGTGCGCCCAGTTGAATATTTAGAATTTGCTATAAATTTAATTAAGCTGTTGGCGTCAACGGAATTATCGGTCCTAAGTTGCTTTTTTTTCAGGACAAAAGATCCTCAAATGTGGTCCAGCTTGAAAAAAGAAAAACGTTTTTCACAAAAACTGATTTTCATAAGAAACGTCTTTTCAAGAAATTAGGCCTTTTTTATGAGCGGGTAAGGTATGCTGAGCATACTTTATATATACTTGCAACATGCAAAAATGCATTCCATTTTCTAGAAGCAAAATCAATAATTTATTAAATAAAGAGAGTTGTTTGAGAATTTGAACAGAATTATCTAGTCATTATTTTATTTATTTAGAGTTATAGAACAGAAAATATTGATAATAAAGAGAATTAAAATTAAAAATATTACCAATTGTTCCAGGGCATCCCAATACTTTTTGGATAAAGTGTCGTAGTCCCTTTCCCAATACCTGCCGCCGTAGCCTGACTCGACGATGGGTGTCTAGAAAAGCATGTCTTGTTGCAATTTCTAGCCAAAATGACAAAGCAAAAAATCCCGTAAGTAAACTACCTCGGTCGAATTACCGGCGCCCATTTCTAATTGGAGAAAAGCGAATTGTGTCACGATTGATGAGTAAGGGAATGGCGACACCTGGGCGCTCATTTCGTTAGTGATACGGGAGAGTTCAGTTTGGGAATACCGAATACGTATTATCAGGAAAAGCGAAAAGGAGGAACGGGATAATTTGTACAGGTCAGTTTATAACGCCTAAGACCTGATTTAGCAGCAAGCTTTCTTAAAATATTTTTAAAGGGACACCCAAAGCAGCTGTTTAAGTATAAGCCTCTGTCGACATTTCGGTATTTTTTGAGGGGTTTCAGATACAATAAAAGTGCTCGGAAATTATCGTGAATTTAAAAATAACCGGGGCGTTTAAGAAGTAGCGTAGACAGAATAGCCACTTGTTATTCCGAAGATACCCCCGAATCTGAGCAGACTGCTCAGTTTAATTCTGTCGGTCCACCTGTAGAAACGGACCGGTCACGGGCAACCTATAACACATCAACTATGATGCATCTGATAGTATTTCTAAAGTTGTTTCTATCAATTTATGCTCATTACTTTCACCACGCCCCATGGCGAGTTGGCAGTCCGGGCCGGGATTGGCAGGGTAGACTTGAATTCATTTAATTGAGCGAAGTCGTGTGATTTCGTTCAAGAAGGCGTTGCTATTACAAAAGTTACGATATTCAAAAAGCAGTAATTTTTCGGTAATAAAACTGTAATAATAAAAGTCATAGCTCTTGAATTTAAAACAGGTACTTCCAATGATTGGTCACGACCCGGATCAGCAGAATTGGAAATTGGGATGGAGTCGAATGTTCCAGGTGCCGCATTACATTCAAAAAATGGGGGGCATTAAATGGGGAAAATGCCGGAATTCCGACAGGCCGAATTAGCTTAAATTGGCCCTGCACATTTTTGGCTTTTTGCAAAATGGATTAATTAAGGTTCCGCCCTAAGCTACCGCTAAAAAACTAGACAAAACTCGAAAAGTTTTTGCATTCAGAAGATTCCCACCGAATTGCCGACCTCGACAACCTACCCATGGATGACCCATGGCTTCCCAGACCGGACTAGCATTGTACTTATGACATTTTGCACCTTACTGGATACGTTTTTAGCTTCCTTTGACCCCGATAACCCTTGGGTGGACGAGTCTGTAAAATCAAGACCGGGTACACCGGATTCGGAGGGTTTGTCGGAGAAAACTAGTTTTTGATTCACCTGCAGTTCGCTTCGTCGACCCACTGCCATCAAAAGAACGCGAACGGAGATGCGAACGGAGGAGATGTAAGAAGCTACTTGGCATTTTTCTACAGTAATTATGTGTAATCCTAAAAATAAATACTTTGATTTGGCAAATGATTAGATGGAAAACCTGATCGACATCTATTACGACCGGGAGAGGCGGTAACGACGATGCAATTTTCCTAAAACATTACCTACAGCACGTACCGAGACTTGGAGAAGAGAAAGCAGCGAAAATACGGGATTAGGCAGGATCCCGATCTGGATAATGGAGAGAAAACTTTGAATTTTCTAGTGAGTAATTGATTATCCACTTGGAAGCGCGGGATTAATTTGAATTGATTCATCCATAGCGTGGCTATTCTTAAAAAACCATAGGCATCGTTCGCACCTTTAGAACGCATTTAATAAACTTTAGATATCCACAATCCGCCCCCGAAAAGAACACGCATCGCCAAGCAAAAGCCGATGCTGGAGCGTGGGATTCTTTGTTTTTGTCAAAAATTTAAGTTTTGAGATGATTACCCAGTGACAGCCGTCCGTCGAAGAGAGAAGAAGCTGACACCGGAACAGTTTGAGGCTCAAGCTCGTTGAGTCTTTTTCCCGAATAGTAAAACTGTTTCTCCAGCCGTCAACCCTGCGTTCAACAAAAATGACTGGGGCTATCTGAGGACGTTGCGGCAGCAATTGGGTAAAGTTAAAATTAATGTCGTGCTTTTGGGTGCTTTTGCATTACCGGGGGAGCAGACAAATATTTTTTTCTTTTGCGTACGATCTTCCAATTTAAATGGGTGCGATGTTTCTAAAATTTTTTTTTGACTAGCCGACGCTGAGCAAGTTTAGAAATGCTTGGTAAAAAACATACAAAGTTAGCGCTTTTTCTAGTGAATTCTTGATTTTCGACGAAGATTTGCAGTCAAAATCTTTCACATTTTTGAAATAGTTTTCTCTTTGAAATATAGTTAAATTTAACCGGGGGTACCGTAGGCAATTTTTTCGTTTTAGATAGACACGACGAAATTATGGATTTTGACGAATTCCAGCGCGGTAACAAATACCGGCAGCTCCGTATGGACGGACATGATTCGGAGGCGGTATTTGATGCTCAAATAGACTTTATTTTTTTTCTTAAGATACGCCGGATTTTCGACAGTGCTTCATCGGATGTTCGCGAAAGATGTGGGCGCCGCAACATTCGAGTCCAAAGTTCTTTAGTGGACAGGTTCCGAGGTCGCCGAATCAGCATACCACAACGGCTGAAGCAGTTGCCAACCGCATTCCATCCAGGGGCGTTTCCAATTTTTTCTATTATCTTTAAAGGGCTTCGAACTCACAAGGAAACTACTTGAGGTTCTACCGGGTGTTCCAAAAGTTTTGGCAAAAATTATCTAGAAAGAATCACTGCAATTCCCGCGTCTTGTGTAGAGTAGTACTCATATGTTACCAACCATTATTAAACCTGTTTTTAAAAACAGCGCCTCTTTAGCCTGCGGAATTAAAAATGAATCTTACTTTACTTATTTTCTAGCAAAACGGTTATTCCCCTAGAAAGTACGGGTAATCCTTGCGGCAGCCCTGCTGCGTGCCGGAGTCATTTTGGCTCGAAGCAAGTTTGGCCTGTGATAAGCTCGGAAAGTGGTTTCCTCAAGCCCGTTTTTGGGCGCGGCATTCATGCCCCGTTATCAACGACATGTAAAAGTTTCGTCATTATCCTAGGCCTCACCGAGACTCTTTTCCCCGAGAATTTGTCAGAACTTTTGGAACACTCTGTAGTGTAATTTCGCGCACGTCGTCATCGTCGCTTCCTTTCACACCCTTTAATTCAGATCACATGTATGCCAAAGGTGTTGACTATGACAATGGTAAGAAAACGCACGGCGCCCCGGAAGGTAAGTATTTTTGAAAGCTTGTAGGGGAGTTTTTAGGTCCTTGTGACAGAAGGAAGAAGCGAGCAACTGACGATTCCAGACGCGTTGGGTGCAGTCTAGCTGTCAAGAATTTGCATCTGCCGGACGGTCAGCAGTCGAAGGTAATTTTTTTCATTTATTCTTTTAAGGTAGTTTTATTTATGTTCATTTTTGTTGTGATTTGTGGCATCGTAATAAAATCAAATTTTTTCCAACGGCAGCTAATAAAAATGGCCGTTTGGAAAATTTTGAAGGCACCGGAAACTAGAACAGGTTTTGTCCAAATGCCCAATTTGCCCGGTGTTCGATAAAGGAAAATCGCAGTTTTCCGCCAAAATCGCAAAAATTGGCTTGAACTAATGGATTTTCGCACGCCCTAAAGAATGCTATTTTATCATCGTACTTTAATGAACAGTTCCGCGAGTCGCATGACTTGATTGCTTTGGTGTTCCAATGAAGTGAGGTTGCTGTTGGATACTAGTATTTAAGGCAGAACCAACGTTGTGATGCCGGTGCAGACTTAGATTCTGGAAAAACCGCGGTTACGCAGCTACATATAGCAAAGGTATGTAAATTGCGTAGGGTTTATAATCGTCTTACACTCACAAGCTAGGCGCGCTACGTGTTGCCCGTCAAGTACAAGCCATAAAAACCCAATCCCGATCCCGAGGTATACCTTGCCCGTCCCTTTAACGATAAATACCCACCCAAGCTATTGTCTTACACCAATGATACAACGCGCTCCTGTACGCTTTTGTAGCCAGTAATATTGCCAAATTATTGCCCAGGCTATGAAGACCATTCCAAATGCATATAAGGCCGACCACTAGATATGGAAAGTTTCTTAAGGCTCGGAAAACTTACTCCAATATAGCACCTCCAGCTGGGTGTAGTCCAAAAATACCAATAGGAAAAAGATAAATGGGGATAGCAAGAATATAAATGCCGTGAAGGACTGCAGAAACGTTTTTCATATCGAGATAGAGAGAGAGAGAGAGAGAGCGAATACCTGTAGTAGAAATATAAAGCAAAAAATATCGATACATCTGATGGGTTCGCTTGCTCAGCGTCTGGTTTCCTTTGCTGTTAAAGTAGTCATTAATGTTTAGGTAGCACACATAGAGGTACAGTAGCGGTCAAAAAGATGTCCCCTCGGGAGATCGCTTGGTGCTCGTAAACTACAGGCCCAAATTTTATGAAACGTCGTGTCTAGGTCAATTCGACAGCGGAGAATTCGAAGGCAACATTGAAATTAATTGAAAATTTGATTTTAATGGTCAAAATTCGATTTCAAAAAATCTCTAAAAATCAACTTTTTCATGGGGGATTTTCGGGTTTCAAAAAATGTGTCCATCGTGTTCGCAAGGTTCGAAAACCACTAGTCCGTTATTTTACGACAGTTTTTCTACCGGGGCCTGACCATACTGACGGCCAAAAGTTGCTGTCGCGCGGACCAAAATCCTTTGGAAACGCTTACGGGGGCCAGGAAAGCGCCCCGCGGCGACAACTTCTCGGCCTCATGATAGCGAACCTCAAAGAGATAAATGTTTTAAAACATGTTCGAGACAGGTTTTCGACCCTTGCGAACACGATGGACACATTTTTGAAACCCGAAAATCCCTCAGGAAAAAGTTCGTTTTAGCGATTTTTTAAAAATTAAAGTTTGATCACTAAAATGAAATTTTCAGCCGATTTCAAGTTCACCATCGGATTCTCCGTATCAAAATTGACCTAATGGCAAAGTTTCATAAAATTTGGGCCTGTGGTTTAAGAGCACCAAAGGATTTCCCGAGGGGACATCTTTTTGACCGCTACTGTATATAATGATTGGCAACCCGGCAATTAACGTAATAACGCGGAAATAATCCATAATTTTCTCAAGGTGCTGAAACATACGAACCCCAGGTATACCGCAGACTGCCGGTTGAATATTACAGTTCTGAAAAAAATGTAAATTTTTACCTTTTTACTAATCATTGGCGCTGGATCGCCTATCCCTGTCGATGGACCATATTTCCACTCAACGACTTTCAGCTTTTCCTTGTTGGGGTTGGTGTACTTTAAAACGTTTCAACCTCGTTTAGGTCATCTACTTCTGACAATTCTACTTCTGAAAATTCATTACTCAATGAAATTTCACGCCCAGTTCAGGTCCGCCAAAATTTATACTCATGCCTTGCCCATTCCTTTAATAGACAAAAAACTCGATAGCGTACATCTGGCTCAAATTTTAAGGCCAGAACGCCACGTAGAATGGTGACTCACCAGTAAACTCAATTGAGCATCCTTATACTCCCACGTCAGTGCTTTTCCTTTCGTAATAAAATATACAGTGATACTGAACGTGAATACCCCAAAAATCCAAAAGAAATAGAAAACATTGATGATCCATATTTCTGCAAGCGGGGAAGGGTGAAACATTCAAAGAACTGGAGAGGCTTCTGGAGCGCGATTCCTGGGGATTCCATCGACGTATGAGGTTTTCCAGGGGTAGGTGCTTTTCGGGAACGTCTTTCTCAGGATTGAAGATGTAGTTGAAAGTTGCACTAGCATTTATCGAATAAAATTAGGAACAATCCAATATCTAGCTAGAGTAGCTCTTTAAGCTTGATAAGCTCATATCTCGGAGCTCCACACGGCGGCGATCAGGCAGACACTAAAAATCAATTAGTAGAATGGCACCAAAACCCGAACTTTCTAAAACACGATTACCTGCATGCCAAATTTGACATATCTTTCACGGCCGTGAGCGAGATAAATTTGTAGAGCTGCCTGTGTAAGCGAATCGATCCAGACAAGCCGAAAACCCCAGACCATCTCAACCATCAGGGCTACCACCGGGCAGAAGCATGCGATTGTGAACTGAAATATAAAGGGTGTCTCAATAAAAAACACCCCTCCTAAAGCGATGTAGGAAGTATCGGATCGTAATGATGGTTATACCTATCGAAAGCCCTTGAAACGACCTTTTTGCCACAATTTTCAAAACCATTTTTTTTATCTGAACCCTAGGTTTTACCCCGCATTTAAAAACATTAAGGAACCTACTCTGAGTCTATAAACGGCTACTTCCGGTCATTTGGCATGGAGAATTTTAGGCAATTAGCTCGTATGCAGCCCCGGAAAGCGGCCAAATTTTACAAAATGGCTTTTAAAATCGTGGGTTAAAAAGTTGCAAAAATAAAAACATGGTTCTGAAAACTGTTGCAAACTCGCCGTTTCAAGGGCTTTCGAATAGTGTGACTATCATTACGATCCGATACTTCTGCGTCGAGTTAGAGGGGGTTTTTTTTTTGGGACACCCTGTAGATCAAAATTAATTCTCATTATAACTGAAACAACTATGCCGGCAAAAAAAATCAAGAGACCGGCGAAAAACCAACCCATTTCGTGAATCCAATCATGATTCGGCGACGGGTTTCTTCATCCGCGTTTTCCTTAAAAAAAACCGTCATTTGCTTAGGCGTACGAGAACGTTACGTATTTCCAAACACAAAAAGATACGCTGAAAAAATTATTCAGAATTCTGCATTTTCGTTTAAAGCTTCCCAAAAACAAGCTGCAATCTATCCGGCCAACCCAAAGCGCAGCAGCACTGTAGCCAAACGTCAGCAGTATCGCATAGGGGCGAAATATTTTCCAAACACCGTCATTGCAATTCCAGTCGCCGAAGGGGTTGTTTCTAGGTATTTTCATGCTTTGCAATGTTAATCCTCTTCACATTTATAGTTTTCTTTTATTCGACATCGCGCCAATGTCGCTAAAAAAGACCCACGGCATAACTTCCGAATATGATTCTTGCAGGCAGTAGGCGTGGTTCCGTAGCACCTCCTTTGGCCGTGTGGTACTAAAACGATTATAGCTTTGTATCGGCTCGCTGACATTCCCAGGATTTTCCGTAGCCGATATGCGTCATGTTGTTTAGAAGTCGAAGGAGGACTGAGAGGATCGGTCAGATGACTCACAAACAATGATATGCCACGAATACAATGGCCGTTGAGGGTGATTGGTCAGGCCCCTCGAGATATGGATTTTAAAGGAGCAGGCAAGCTACAGATTTCTCATAAATTTTTATGCACCCGCGATACGCAACCCGCACGTCAAGAAAAAGCGATCACATAGTCGCTGGGCAAGATTCCATCGTACCAATTGCCAAAAATTCTTATGTATGTTTTGTGGGCTATTTAGCGATCCGTCTAATACCTAGAGATAGTGATCCCAATACGCAGCATCCAGAATCATTTCACGATTGCGATATGTAACGGTCGTAGCATAGAGATTTACAAACACCAGATGCCCTCTTAAGCTGACAGAGTCCATCTGAGTCCCTTGAGGTGAAAACGTATCAGCCATACTCCTTGTTGCAGCTCATATTGGATAAAACGAATAGCGCCAGCCAATAGCAGGGCCGATCGCGTAAGGGATGCAAGTGATAAAGATAATAGACCTATGGTTCTTCGTCGAAGGGCTAGCGTTATAAGTAAGACGAAGCCATGTGTGCACTGCAAGCTGCTGACCTGGAAAACAGAAGGATTACGGTACCTGAATTTTGTACAGATATTTAGGGCATCCACCCGGAAGTGATCGTAAGTGTAAAGACAGCCGATGCCAACTTGAGACATTTACGAAAATTATATACTTTGGAATTCAGGTTTTTTTAAATCTGTGTTTCGCAAATCAAGATTTTGAGAAATGGCGTCGTCATTTCTTACTTCATGGAGGGCTTTTCTAACATCTTTTTAAACTTTTTGCTTTCCAAATATTGTTCGAAAAATGAACTTTCCCTTTCAAGACATCATTCCCAGCATATCTGGCCTTTCAAAAAACTCCCGCATTAGATCCTTAAAAAATGTGTGGGAGAATCCCCTGGCTCTTACCGTCAATAGGAAAGGCTGTATAAAGCCATCAATCTGGCGATTTATTGCTCGAGTTGATCCACGAGTGTTTCGTAGAGCTGTCGCGGCTTAACCCGGCCATCATTGTAAAATTCCCTTGAGAGGTAGTCACGGTAGAAGTCTTCTGTTGTTGTTTCAACCGTATTTGTTATGTCATTCATTTTCTAAAGACTTTGGAAAATATTAAAAAAAAAACCCGAGGGCAAATTTGATTGCTATAACGCGTAAAAGTCTGCTTTACGGCAAGGCAACACTTAAGTGGCAAAATACTGTAATGCGAAGGGGTGCAAAAATTGTACTTCCAGCCAAGCATCCAAAGCGTACTCCTTCAAGATAATTACACGTCCCTCCTGGCCCCTCGGATTTTCCACTTTTTAGAAAACACCCCGTTGCTAGGATCACTATAATTTTGAGGCCGAGCCAACCGCGTGTAGCTATGCGTGTAGCCCTGCCCATTCATCCACAAACCAGCAATTGTCAAAGGTTTGGCCTGAAGCTTAAGTGGATAAAAAAAACGTGTGCCGGAAAACCAACTTTCAAAAAAAATGATTCTCCAAGCGGTCCCGGGAGAAGAAAATGATACATGCGTTGGGCATTCTAACTTAGGATACTGCCAATAATTCAAATGCCTTCTGTTCCCCCGCGCAAAGCAACCTGTCTCAAAAAGTTAATGGACGACGCTTTTCCGCATATCCTGGCTCTGAAGCCTTCAGCAGCAGTAGCAAGAGAATGCTTTATCCATCGCACGAGGAGGAGCTATGGATTGTCGGTACATATTCTCTTTTGGGCCTTTGTTGCGCCTACCTTCAGCCTACCGTGTATTTCTTCATCATGAGCGGCAAGGCGCCGTTTACGAAGGAATACAAAATAGCCCAATTGAATTTGCTTGTAAGTCTCTGTGAAATTAAAGTATAATTTTCGACAGATTGCGTCCCAACTTACCGATACGACCATATCGGCCTTTATGACGGTTATATATTCGCCGTATCAGGCGGCAAAAATTCTTGGAATCTTTCACTACAACAATTTGCAGCTGCATGTGAGTGGGGTTTGAGGCAGGCTTTACGTACGAGGGAGTGTCGTGGAGGATCCGGATGAGGTATTAAGAGAAGAAGCAAGTAGAAATAAGCCATCGGTAGCCCATACTAACGACAAAGCCGTTCTGACGGCCGAAAACCACGTGTATCAAGGACGCGGGTGCACATAAAAATGACCGGGTTTGGATAGTTTATTATAAATAAAGTTTATTCGTGTCCGACATGGCGTTCGAAAGATCCTGGCGTCTTTCAGCGTTCTGGTTGTGATCACTAGCATCCCTTAGGCCATGGTTGCTTAAAGGTTGATGCGGTAGCCGACCGCGTTTACCTGCTAACCGCCCGATACGAACTGCTGAAAACCGGGTTTTTGCCGAACTTTGATCTAACCATCGCGCAGCATCCCGACCTTCAGGCACTTCTTCCACCGACAGTAGCGGCAGCGAGACCGTGCCCCTAAATAATGTTTTGTACGCAGAGCTGGGGTTATATTGCCGAACACCGGATTCCTGGCTGTGTCGGACCGCGAAACTAGCAGTTCCATTCTCGAAAAACCGGAATTGCGAAAAACTGCGACCTGAAAATTCTGGAAACTTTGAGCGATGAGGTCCGGAAAAACGCATCCCGAAAACTTGGCCATCGATTTTTCGGCTTCCGGTCCTTCACATATTCAGATCTCGGTTGGGTTTTTTGGAATTTCGCGTTTTTGAAGGGTCGGATTTTTTCGGAAGAAACAAAGTTTCGATTTTCGATTTTTTTTATCAATGGCGATGTCTCGACATCGGCGTTTCATTTCCCTTGACGAGAACAACTTGGCAATGCGAGCACCAACCTGGCATCAATTTGACATTGACCACCCCTGGCACACGTCAGTAATTTTTCCGGCGCGAGCACCGTTCGCTAAAACACATTTAGCAAATCAGAGAGCCAATACGAACCTTGGAAAAAGCCCTGCATCCTCTGACAGCCGTAAGGTAATTATATCGGTAGAATGCGTGTCCGGACCCGCAAACAGCACACTTCATGGCTTCCGAGTTATTCTGGACTATTACTGGTTTGATAGTGACATTCCACGCCGTCAGCTGAGTTTGTGTACTGAAAATTAACGACGATCTACGAATACTAAAAAAATTTACCTCATAATCGCGATTTTGTTATTTGGGCAAAGGCCCGCAAGCTTCAGCATTCCCAACGGGCCTTGGAACGCATTGATTGCCTCTGCGAAGCTTTGCAGCTGAGGGAGCTGATCGG
>CATQJA010002524.1:0-55463 GCA_958295435.1 Mesorhabditis spiculigera
GAACTGGAGATTAAAATGCATAGCGTTTTTTGAATTATAATAGACATCCATTTTAGTGGTTTAAAGCGATAAAATTCTCGTCACCGTAATTAGACACATTATTAAAATACGCTTTAAAGGGGAGTTTTGGTAGCTTTTAAACGTCATTAGGGCAATAATCCAATTTAAAACATACCCAAAATATATATATTTTTAGAGTCGGTTTTTCGGTCTTAGAAGTTCCCTTCAAAGAATCGAGTCATTGAAATTACCATAACCCTATTCATCTTCCATAAAATCGATTTTCCGGAGCACCACCCGGAGCTGCATCTCGGGTTTCGAGTAACCGACAGTGAGAACATGGTTGTTGTTTGGAGCAGGAGGCGGTAATTGGGCTGAAACCACGAGATTAGAGGCAGGCTAGCAGAATTCTTTAGGAAAGGAGCAGGCTAGCAGGGATTCTTTGGGAAGAAAGAACGAGCTAAACGTTCTTCTGGAGACCATTCGAGAAATTTGAGATTGCGAAAACCTTACCTGGTATCCGCCACTGGCCTCGAAGCGTCCGGCGCATTCAAGTCGTGAGGCGGGAGTATCTGCTCAGGTCCGGTCCACTCCGAAGCCAACAGCTTCGGATTGGCTTGGTGGCTTGGCCTAGCGGTTTGGCGAGCTTGTAGTTGGCGGCTTCAGAATGCTGAGCAGTGGCTCCGGGAAGTTGTGGTGGAGGTGCCGGACCTGACGGGAGCGACTGGAAGCTGAAAATCATTCGAAAATTCGTTTTATAGGGGATGTGACACCAGAAATTCCCTAAAAATCACGCTGTGGCCTTCAAAAACAATTATAAAGAGATAGTGACAGCGGCACTCCTACCGAGCACGAGTATCTTATAACGAAAAATTCTCTACCTACCCATTCGGGAACTGGAAAGACGGCGGATACAAGAGGGAAGGTTTGAAAAATGGCGTTCAACTGTTACCTAGAAATTTGGCAGCCCTAGCAGTGAGATTATTTAGGAAATGTTACCTACCAGTTAAACTGGATCAAACTAGGCCCAGCAGCCCGGGAATGAAAGTAGAAAACACCAGAAAAAGAATAAATAGAGTGCCATCGGGGAGGGAGGACCAGCAGAAGTGGAGGTGTCCGAGAGTGGTGAGCACGTTCTCGTGCTCATTTTCCGCCTCTCTTTGCGATGATGCATTATTCTTTTTCCGAGGGAAACTGATGGGAAAGAGGATGCCTGAGGGGAGATGGGTTGGAGTTACGATAGAAGGAAGCAGGGCAGGCTAGCAGAGACCTTTTTGGGAAATGGAGGTTAGCTGAGACTCTTTTTAGAAAATGGCAGGCTAGCAGCGATTCTTTAGGAACTGGCAGGCTAGCAGGGATTCTTCCTAGGAAATGGCAGGCTAGCAGAGATTCTTTAGGAAGAGGGCCCAGCTAACAGCGATTCTTTAGGAAATAGCAGGCTAGCAGAGATTCTTTAGGAAAGGCAGCCAGCTAGCAGCGATTCTTTAGGAATATGGCAGGCTAGCAGAGAGATTCTTTAGGAAATGGCAGGCTAGCGGGTTCTTTAGGAAGCACTGCCTTAGCTAGCAGCGATTCTTTAGGAAATGGCAGGCCTGAGATTCTTAATGGCGGTGAGATTCTTTAGGAAAGGGCCAGCTAGCAGCGATTCTTTAGGAAATGGCAGGCTAGCAGAGATTCTTTAGGAAACAGTCATACTAGCGGCAGTTCTTTAGGAAATGGCAGACTAGCAGAGATTCTTTAGGAAACAGCCCGACTAGCAGCGATTCTTTAGGGAAATGGCAGGCTAGCAGAGATTCTTTAGAGGCAATGGCTGGCTAGCGATTCTTTTCCCCCCAGGAAATATTGGGCCAGCTAACAGCGATTCTTTAGGAAATAGCAGGCTAGCAGAGATTCTTTAAGAAACGACCAGCCTGCCGCGATTCTTTAGGAAATGGCAGGCTAGCAGAGATTCGTTAGGAAACACCAGGCTAGCAAGCGATTCTTTAGGAAGCCGCCAGGCTAGCAGCGAGTTCTTTAGGAAATGGCAGGCTAGCAGAGATTCTTTACAAGGAGAACAGCCAGCTAGCAGCAATTCTTTAGAAATGGCAGGCTAGCAGAGATTCTTTAGAAACGACCAGCTAGCAGCGATTCTTTAGGAATATGGCAGGCTATGAGATTCTTTGGGGAAACAGCCAGCTAGCTGCGATTCTTTAGGAAATGGCAGGCTAGCAGAGATTCTTTAGGAAACGACCGGCTAGCGAGATTCTTTAGGAAATGGCCGGCTAGCAGGATTCTTTAGGAAATGGCAGGCTAGCAGAGATTCTTTGAGGAAACGGACCAGCTAGCAGCGATTCTTTAGGAAATGGCGGGCTACTGAGAGATTCTTTGAGGGAGCGGCCAGCTAGCAGCGATTCTTTAGGAAACAGCCGGCTAGCAGATTCTTTAGGATGCCGGCAGGCTAGCGGCGATTCTTTAGAAACGGCCAGCTAACAGCGATTCTTCAAGGAAATAGCAGGCTGCAGAGATTCTTTGGAAATCGTGACTAGCAGCGATTCTTTAGGAAATGGCAGGCTAGCAGAGATTCTTTGGGAAATGGCAGGCTATGGCGATTCTTTAGGAAATGGCAGGCTAGCAGAGATTCTTTAGGAAAGGCCGGCTAGCAGACGATTCTTCAGGGAAATGGCAGGCTAGCAGAGATTCTTCTAGAAATAGACCAGGCCTTGCAGCGATTCTTTAGGAAATGGCAGGCTAGCAGAGATTCTTTAGGAAAGGGCCAGCTAGCAGCGATTCTTTAGAAATGGCAGGCTAGCAGAGATTCTTAAAGAGCAGCCATCTTAGCGATTCTTTAGAAATAGCAGGCTAACAGAGATTCTTCAGGAAACAGCCAGCCAGCTTGGCGATTCTTTAGGAAATGGCAGGCTAGCAGAGATTCTTTGAGTACTGACCATTCTTATGCGTGATTCTTTAGGAAATGGCAGGCTGTTTTATGCGAGATTCTTCAGGAAATGGCCAGCTAGCAGTTTGGGCTGTGTGATTCTTTAGGAAATGGAGGCTAGCAGAGATTCTTTGGAAACAGCCAGCTTCTTTCAAGGATTGCTAGCATGGCAAGCAGAGATTCTTTAGAAACGCCCGGCTAACAGCGATTCTTTGGGAAACAGCCAGCTAGCAGCGATTCTTTAGGAAATAGCAGGCTAGCAGAGATTCTTCAGGAGAACAGCCAGCTAGCAGCGTTCTTTGGGCAGAGCTAACAGAGTTCTTTAGGAAATGGCAGGCTAGCAGAGATTCTTCAGGAAATAGCAGGCTGAGATTCTTCTAGGAAAGGGCCAGCTACAGCGATTCTTTAGGAAATGGCAGGCCTTACAGAGATTCTTCTAGGAAGGGACCCAGCTAGCAGCGATTCTTTAGGAAACGACCATGTAGCAGATTCTTTAAGGAAATGGCAGGCTAGCAGAGATTCTTTAGGAAGAGACCAAAGCTAGCAGCGATTCTTTTAGGAAAGGGCCCGGCTGCTTAGCGATTCTTCTTTAGGAAAGGGCACGCTGGCAGAGGATTCTCTGGAAGAGACAACTGCTAGCAGGATTCTTCTGGAGACCATTCGAGAAATTTGAGATTGAGAAAACCTTACCTGGTATCCGCCACTGGCCTCAGCGTCGGTATATTCAAGTCGTAGGGCGGGAGTATCCTGCTCGGAGTCGGTCCGCTCAGGCCAGCAACTTCCTTGGATTGGCTTGGTGGCCTAGCTTCAGCGTTTTGGCGAGCTTGGTTGGCTTCAGAATGCTGAGCAGTAGCTTCCGGAAGTTGTGGTGGAGGTGCCGGACCTGACGGGAGCGACTGGAAGCTGAAATCGATTCGAAGAATTCGTTTTGTAGGATGTGACACCCAGGAATTCCCTAAAAAAATCACGCTGTCCGGCGCTTCAAAAAACAATTATAAAGAGATAGTGACAGCAGGCCCTCCTACCGAGCACGAGTATCTTATAACGAAAAATTCTCTACCTACCCATTCGGGAACTGGAAAGACGGCGGAAATGCAAAGGAAGGTTGAAAAATGGCGTTCAACTGTACCTAGAAATTTAGCAGTCTAGCAGGGATTATTTAGGAGAGAGTTACCTACAGGATTAAACCTAGATCAAACCTAGGCCCAACAGCTCGGGGGATACATTAGAAACACCAGCAAAAGAATAATAGAGTGCCATGGGGTGAGGATGACCGTCAGAGTGGGTGTCCGAAGTGGTGAGCACGTTCTCGTGCTCATTTTCCTTTCTTTGCGATGATGCATTGTTCTTTTTCGAGGGGAAACTTGATGGGAAGAGGATGCCTGACGGGAGGAATAGATTGGAGTTGCGATAGAGGAAGCAGGGCAGGCTAGCAGAGAACTTTTGGGAAATGGAGGTTAGCAGAGACTCTTTAGAAAATGGCAGGCTAGCAGCGATTCTTTAGGAAATGGCAGGCTAGCAGAGATTCTTTAGGAAATGGCAGGCTAGCAGAGATTCTTTAGGAAAGGGCCTTCTACAGCGATTCTTTAGGGAAATAACAGGCTAGCGAGATTCTTTAGGGGAACGGCCAGCTAGCAGCGATTCTTTAGGAAATGGCCAGGCTAGCAGAGATTCTTTAGGAAATGGCAGGCTAGCAGGGATTCTTTAGGAAGCAGCCGACTAGCAGCGATTCTTTAGAAATGGCAGGCTAGCAGAGATTCTTGAGAAATGGCAGGCTAGCAGAGATTCTTTAGGAAGGAGCCAGCTGGCTAGCGATTCTTTAGGAAATGGCAGGCTAGCAGAGATTCTTTAGGAAAGGGCCAGCTAACAGCGATTCTTTAGGAAATGGCAGGCTAGCAGAGATTCTTTAGAAACGGCCTGCTAGCAGCGATTCTTTAGGAAATGGCAGGCTAGCAGAGATTCTTTAGGAAACGGCCAGCTAGCAGCGATTCTTTAGGAAATGGCAGGCTAGCAGAGATTCTTTAGGAAATGGCAGGCTAGCAGAGATTCTTTAGGAAAGGGCCAGCTAGCAGCGATTCTTTAGGAAATGGAGGCTAGCAGAGATTCTTTAGGAAACGGCCAGCTAGCAGCGATTCTTTAGGAAATGGCAGGCTAGCAGAGATTCTTTAGGAAATGGCAGGCTAGCAGAGATTCTTTAGGAAAGGGCCAGCTTGCAGCGATTCTTTAGGAATATGGCAGGCTAACAGAGATTCTTCCAGGAAACAGCCAGCTAGCAGCGATTCTTTAGGAAATGGCAGGCTAGCAGAGATTCTTTAGGAAACGGCCAGCTAGCTTAGCGATTCTTTTAAAGGAAATAGCGGGCTGGAGTTCTTTAGGAAACGGCCAGCTAGCGATTCTTTAGGAAATAACAGGCTTCTGAGATTCTTTAGAAATGTCAGGCTACAGAGATTCTTTAGGAAGACCAGCCAGCAGCGATTCTTCCAGGAAATGACAGGCTAGCAGAGATTCTTTAGGAGAGCGCCAGCTTGCAGCGATTCTTTAGGAAATGGCAGGCTAGCAGAGAGTTCTTTCGGAAGCGGCCAGCTAGCGGCGATTCTTTAGGAAGCGGCCAGCTAGCAGCGATTCTACCTCAGGAAATGGCAGGCTAGCGAGATTCTTCAGGAACAACCAGCTCCAGCGATTCTTTGGGAAATGGCAGGCTAGTAGGAATTCTTCAGGAAATAGCAGGCTGGCAGAGATTCTTTAGGAAATAGCAGGCTAGAGAGATTCTCTAGGAAGGGCCAGCTAGCAGCGACTCTTTAGGAAATGGCAGGCTAGCAGAGATTCTTTAGGAAATGGCAGGCTAGCAGAGATTCTTTAGGAAATGGCAGGCTAGCAGAGATTCTTTAGGAAAGGGCAGGCTAGCAGCGATCTCTTTAGGGAAATGGCAGGCTAGCGAGGAGATTCTTTAGGAAAGGGCCGGCTAGCAGCGATTCTTTAGAAGCGGCAGGCTAGCAGAGATTCTTCAGGAAACAGCCAGGAAGCAGCGATCTCTTTAGGAAATGGCAGGCTAGCAGAGAATTCTTATAGGGAAGGGCCGGCTAGCAGCGATTATTTTGGAAATGGCAGGCTAGCAGGAGATTCTTCAAAGCAGCCAGCTGGCAGCGATTCTTTAGGAAGTAGCAGGCTACAGAGATTCTTCTAGGAAATGGCAGGCTAGCAGAGATTCTTTAGGAAAGGGCCGGCTATGGTGCGATTCTTTAGGAAATGGCAGGCTAGCAGAGATTCTTCACAGAGAACGGCAGCTAACGGCGATTCTTCAGGAAAGGGCGAGGCTAGCGAGAGTTTCTTTAGGAAAGGGCAGCCTGCTAGCAGCGGCGATTCTTTAGGAAACGGCAGGCTAGCAGAGATTCTTTAGGGAAATGGCAGGCTGTAGAGATTCTTTCAGAAGAGCAGCCAGGCTAGCTTAGAGATTCTTTAGGAAATGGCAGGCTAGCAGAGATTCTTTAGGAAATGGCAGGCTAGCAGAGATTCTTTAGGAAATGGCAGGCTAGCAGAGATTCTTTAGGAAAGGGCCGGCCTAGCAGAGATTCCTTTAGGAAATGGCAGGCTAGCAGAGATTCTTTAAGGAAATGGCAGGCGACGCAGAGATTCTTTAGGAAAGGGCAGGCTAGCAGAGATTCTTTAGGAAATGGCAGGCTAGCAGAGATTCTTTAAAAGGGCAATGGCAGGCAGAGATTCTTTAGGAAGGGCAGGCTAGCAGAGATTCTTTAGGAAATGGCAGGCTAGCAGAGATTCTTTAGGAAATGGCAGGCTAGTGAGATTCTTTAGGGAAAGGGCAGTGCAGCAAGATTCTTTAGGAAAGGGCAGGCTAGCAAAGATTCTTTAGGAATAGGGCAGGCTAGCAGAGATTTCTTTAGGAATGGCAGCCAGCAGAGATTCTTTAGGAAATGGCAGGCTAGCAGAGATTCTTTAAGAAATGGCAGGCTAGCAAGGAGATTCTTTAGAAAAAGCGTATGCCTTAGCGAGATTCTTAGGAAATAGCGAGGCTAGCAGAGATTCTTTAGGGAAAGAGGGCCGGCTAGCGGCGATTCTTTTAGGAAAGGGCCAGGCTAGCAGCGATTCTTTGGGAAAGGGTATGCTTGAGCGATTCTTTAGGAAAGGAGCCGGCTAGCAGCGATTCTTTGAGGAAACGGCCGGCTAGTCGCGATTCTTTAGGAACGGCCAGCTAGCGGCGATTCTTTGAAATAGCAGGCTAGCAGGATTCTTTAGGAAACAGCCAGCTAGCAGTGATTCTTTAGGAAAACTTGAGTATCATAATTTATTTACGAGATCTTGTGATTCAGCCTTCCACGTTCCTTTAGAAAATGCAAAGCTCAAAAACATGCCAGCGGTCGCTAAAAGGAACATCGAAGGGTGCCACAATGGCAATTCCAGGAACATCAATGTGGTAGCCTCCAGTTAAATGGGCAATTTATGAGAGGCGCCAAGAATTGCATCCCCTCTTTTCCACTCTCCTTTCGGCAACTTTTACCGCAAGGCCAAGCATTTGGGAGCTCGTTTTCCGTGTTCGGCCTTCGACAGACCATCGTCTTTTTTGAGCTTTCATTTTCCTCTCAGTCGTGCTTATTTGGCCTGAGCCAAAACTGCCATTGGTCGAAATACCCAGAAGCTGTCAGGCGCCAGAAGTCAGAAGTGGACGAATGGCGATGGGCGCCGTTTCGAAATAGCTTCTCATAATGGCAGACAAGGCAGAGAAGAGATATAATTGTGGATGGGAAGAGAGAGAGAGAGAGAGAGTGAGAGAGTGAGAGAGTGAGAGAAGGAGAGGCAGACGCAATTTTCTCCAAAGCCGTCGATGAGCCGCATGGGCCAACGTCCTACAGGATGTCGTCTTTATCTGAAATGCTAAGGTCCTAAAAATCTCTGCTTAGCCGGCCCTTTTCCTAAAGAATCTCTGCTAGCCCGACCCTTCCTAAAGAATCTCTGCTAACCTCCCTCTTCCTAAAAGATCTCTGCCAGCCTGCCCCAAAATTCGATTTGTTTTCCGGGGTCCCAATTTCTGGATGGGTTGATGGGTTTCCCATTCCCCTCTACCCTCCCCCTAGAATGGCTTCCGAAGCCACTCATGCATCGTCGATTCTTGTGCCCTCAGGCTATAGACCTCCCCCTCGAAGCCCCCAGCAAGGCTTTAAGCCCCAGATCTACCCATCCCCTTACTACCCTCATTTACTTAGGCTACGACTGGGGCCTAATGCCGCGTAGGGTGAGGTGAGTTTTCTCTAATTCTCGCATTTCCAATCCAAGTTGGGAATCCATAACTTCTTTTCCTAAATAATCTCTGCTAGCCTGCCTTGCCTAGAGCTACTATCCCAAAAGATCCTTGCTAGTACGCCTAGATATGGCATTTTCTCAAAGAATCCCTTCTAGTTTGCCCGAAGTGACCGGAAGTTGTGCCTTTCCAAAGAGATCTCTGCTAGCTTGCCTTGGGCCCAACAACGGCCCCAATAATCTCCATTAGATTACGCTTTCACGAATTTCCTAAATCACATCACAGACTGTCGTCCAGCCCCTGACGCGCGACGCTTTTTCCACCGACTGTATCCCTAAAGAATCAGTGCGCGCCAGCCCACATTTCCTAAGAATCCTTTGCTAGCATGCCCTTTCTTAAAGAATCTCTTCTAGCCTGCCCTCGCAACATTTCCGATTGACTCCTAAAGACCCGCCTCTGCCCTCACCCTCCCTAAACGTGTTTGGAGGGGTCCCTTCCCATCCCCTAGGCAGAGAAGTACTTGATCTTCTCTGGGACCCAACAACACTGCAGTAGTGAGGCCAATTCAAAGGCACTAGGTCCCCCAGCATCGATTATTTTCAAACCTCAGTAGGATTTCCTAACCCAAAGCCCCAAAGCATCCCCCGCTAGCCTGCCCCTTCCTAAAGAATCTCTGCTAGCCTGCCCTTTCCTAAAGAAACTTTGCCAGCCTGCCCCTTGTCCCAAATGATCACTGCTAGCCTCCGCCCACCCCCTATTTACGTGCGGGTTGTTGATCGGCTTATTGTCATCGCTCATGCCCAAATCCCTGAATACCCCTAGAGTCCTCACCCTAATTACTCGTGGCATCCGTATAACCCCCCACACGCATCGGAATCGAGGGCCATAGCCCTGGGCTGTCATCAACCTTTCGTATTAGTATTTGCCCTTTCCTAAAGAATCGTTGCTAGATAGCCCTGAAAGAAGCTCAGAATCGCAAATACTGTTTCCTACTTGACATCTGAATACGCTCTTATCAAGTGCCAGGGGCCTCGGGGGAGGGGCAAAAACCTCTTAATCGCCGCCTTTGAAACCAGTCAACTGGAAAGTTGGAATCTGGTGTCTTCATTTCTTGAGTTCACTTCTGTAAATACCTCCGTGGGACCCCAAATGGAGGTAAGTAGCTAGCAGGGATTCTTTGCGGAATGTCGCCTACTTTGACTTTCGAATACCTTTAAAGCTGCCAACCACATGCCAAAACCATCCCGTACCCGTTGATAATTGTGTATGGCCCGGGTTGGGTTGAGCTGTCGGGACCGCTGTGTCAACTCGCGCCTATTATTCCATACAAACGGACAGAGACCGACCGACAGACAGGCATAGAGAGATTCCGAATAGGACACACGGCATAGAGGAAGAGGGAGACTGAAAAAGGGGACCGCTAGACTGACTGACTCATTGATCGCTACACTGGGTATCGTTATTTTTGGATTTACTGAGGGCAGGCTAGCAGAGGTTCTTTAGGAAAGGGCAGGCTAGCAGAGATTCTTTAGGAAAGGGCAGGCTACCAGATATTCTCTAGGAAAGGGCAGGCTAGCAGGTATGCTTTAGGAAAGGACCGGCTAGCAGATATCCCTTTAGGAAAGGGCAGGCTAGCAGATATTCTTTAGGAAAGGGCAGGCTAGCAGATATCCTTTAGGAAAGGGCAGGCTAGCAGATATCCTTTAGGAAAGGGCAGGCTAGCAGATATTCTTTAGGAAAGGGCAGGCTAGCAGATATTCTTTAGGAAAGGGCAGGCTAGCCGAGGTCATTTGGGAAAATATTGCCCCCGTTTTGAATCCATAATGGCCTCGATGTTGTTTGTTTGCCAAACACTCGAAACGGACCTAGATATTCAGTCGTTTCATCGCCCAATTCGAGTACACTCCACACCCCCGAACAGCCCCCGAAAATGATCCAATTTTGGTTGGAATTTTAACGAATTCCCTCATTTTCTAAACGATCTCTGCTAGCCTGCCTTTGCTAAGAATCTGCTCCTCGAAAATACGCTCATTTTTGAATACCCTCTGATTACTCGGGACTGGGGTGGCCAGGGTCGGCTGTAATATGGGCTCGCTGCCCATCGGCCGGACACAATTTGCGTCGAAACGAGCTTTTCGTCTCTCTCTCTCTCTCTCTCTCTCTCTCTCTCTCTCTCTCTCTCGTGGCAAGATGCCCCCCAGGTTATTGGCCACCCGGTCGGGTTTCCCCCTAAATTTTGGAGGTCGTGCCCGGTTATTGTTGTTATTTGAGCCCAAAAATCGCTGCTAGGCCTGCCTTTTCCTAAAGAATCTCTGCTGGCCTGCCATTTCTTAAAAAAAATCTGCTAGTCTTTTTAAAGATCCCAAGACATTAAAACCGACTCCTCATTTTCCCAAATGACCTCTGCTCGCTTCCCGGTTGCTTATTTTGGCCTTAGACACTATTTTGAATCTGATAAGCCCCAAAACAAACCTGTCAACACGGAAAAAGAAAGTGCTCGAAATTGGTTTTCGTTAGGGGCCACTAACTGATAGGAGGGGTCAGAGTATCATGGTGATTACGAATTGACTCGGAATTTTTAAGAGACCTTTCCTCTTTTTTGGACTTACTAGGGGAGTGGGAAGAAGGGGCAGGCTAACAGAGACCATTTTTGGAATCTGGTATGACGTGACTCATGAAATCGTCTATTTTCACCCGTTTTTTCGGGCGTGCAGCCGGCCCACGAGGGTGGACGAGGGTAGGGGCTGTAAATGGGCACTTTTTTAGTCTCTCTCTCTCTCTCTCACTCTCTCTCTCTCTCTCTCTCCCTCTCTCTCTCTCGGACACCCCCGAAACGGACCCTAGCTAATTTGCATGCCCATTCGCGGGCCCGTTGTTTATTTTTGAGGTCGACGACGGCAGGGACTACGCGGCAATCCTTTGTCCGAAAACAGGGGGTTAGAGCTCCAAATTGTTTTCCTGAAGAATTTCTGCTAGTCTGCCCTATTTGGTGCTCCATTATCATATTCATCTTTCAGCATGGCCTCTCCAGAAGAGGTCGAGGCCCAGAAGCAGAAGTTGCTAGTAAACCAGGAAAATCCGTAAGTCTTCGCAAAGCCATAATCTGTTTTTAAGCCCCTATTTTAGGGCTTAGGGCCAAACATTCTGGTAAAATCGGCTGTCACGCCCCGTTAAAACCTTCAAACTTGCAGAAACACCCTGGAATTCTATAACGCGCGCTCTCGCGTCTATCACGATGATGAGGAGGAGAAGGTGTGCTTCTACTTCGACTACACCAAGGAAGGCGCCAGCCCCCGAGATTATCAATTGGCAACGGCTAAAAGAACTCGTAAGTAAGAACCATTACTCTTAAAAAACCTTCCAGACGTACGGTACTTGCTTCTAAAGGAGCTAGGAAGCCAAAAAATGTCTTTTCAGAAAGACCAAAAGAAGTGGGGCGTCATCCGGCATCCGATGGTGTTGAATTATGTGAATGAGAGGTTGATGGGTAGGTTTTTCGAGAAGATTTCGGTTTCCTAATGAATCTCTGCTAGCCTGCCCTTTCCGAAAGAATATCTGCTAGTCTACCTTCCGCCTAAAATGCCAAGTTTTTCAGATATGTCCGGTTGGTACACATTCCACATCATCGCCTACTTCTCCTTCCTTCTCCTTCTCTCCTGGCACGTCTTCTCGAGATCGTTCTACAAAGACCTCCTCATCACTGCCTACCTGGCGTTTTTCGTGTTTATGGTGGTAAGGAGGGATATCAAATCAAAAAAAGTTAGTTCAAGCCGTAAAATCGTAATTCATCGATTTTGTAAGCTCCAAGACCTGCTTTTGAATTCCGTTTCGTCCGCCACATTATCCCAGCTACGCGACGATCCCAAATAACAGGAAATCCAGACCTTGAATTCCGATCGGGGCTCGCTATTTGTCATGGACTAAAGGGGACCGGAAATTAGGATCTGGCGACCAGGGCGGGTCCGATTGGCCACGAGCACGAGTCTGGAAAGGGCTTTGTCTTTCTAGGGTCCTTTAAAACCGATTAAAAAAATTGAGGGATGAAAAATAAAGTACCTACCGGAGGTCGAGGTACCTATGGCTTCAACGGCTCGTTAAAACGCTGTACCACGTTTTTTCAGTTCGTCAAGACCGCCATGAAGGTCCAGATCTCCACGGGAGTTTCCAAGTGGTCAGCGGTTGCCCTGTTCTTCAACTTTCTCACCTACCTCGTCACGTTTGCGTACGTTTGGCTGCCCACGCTCTTCAGATACGATGATTATCACCCGGAAGTTAAGGTAAGTAGCAGAGAATCTTTAGGAAAGGGCAGGCTAGCAGAGATTCTTTAGGAAAGGGCAGGCTAGCAGAGATTCTTTAGGAAAGGGCAGGCCTTGAAGTTCTTTAGGGAAAGGGCAGGCTAGCAGAGATTCTTTTAGGAAAGGGCAGGCTAGCAGAGATTCTTTAGGAAAGGCAGGCTAGCAGAGATTCTTTAGGAAAGGGCAGGCTAGCAGAGATTCTTTAGGAAAGGGCAGGCTAGCAGAGATTCTTTAGGAAAGGGCAGGCTAGCAGAGATTCTTTAGGAAAGGGCAGGCTAGCAGAGATTCTTTAGGAAAGGGCAGGCTAGCAGAGATTCTTTAGGAAGGACAGGCTAAAGAGATTCTTTAGGAAAGGGCAGGCTACAGAGATTCTTCAGGAAGGGCAGGCTGCAGAGATTCTTTAGGAAGGGCAGGCTAGCAGAGATTCTTTAGGAAAGGGCAGGCTAGCAGAGATTCTTTAGGAAAGGGCAGGCTAGCAGAGATTCTTTAGGAAAGGGCAGGCTGTGAGATTCTTTAAGGAAAGGGCAGGCTAGCAGAGATTCTTTAGGAAAGGGCAGGCCTTAGCAGGGATTCTTTAGGAAGGGCAGGCCAGCAGAGATTCTTTAGGAGAGGGCAGGCTAGCAGATATTCTTTGAAAAACGACCTCCAATTCCAGCACGTCGTCCTCTGGTTTCTCCCGATCGTGGCCATCATCTCGGCCTGGGTCAACTTCCTCTACATTCTGCGCCAAAGCCCCTACGGTATCTACATCTTCATGATGGTCAGGATCCTGCGATCGTTTGGACACGTGAGTTGAGCATCAGCTTTCTCAAGCTCGGCATACTTTTAGATCGCAACAATCTGGATCCCGACGCTCATCGCGTTTTCCTTCGCCTTCCATCTAATCATGAGGGATTCTGGAATCGAGCCTTGGATCAGTGTGGAGCGGGTGAGTAGCGGAGATTCTTTAGGAGGATCCAAGCCTAAGCTTTAGAATAAGCTTGAGTTTAAGGCCCAACAACATCTTACGGTAGATGAACTTTTTTCAGGACACTAACTCGACGATGGTGCAAAAGCTGTTTGTCGTCCTTCAGGCGATTACTAAGACGTCGACGATGATTATTGGAGAGGTAAGATATCGCTTGGTTTCTCTCTGTCTCTTTCTCTCTCTCTCTCTCCTGTCTCTCTCTAGCTCGCTCTGTCCAGCTCCCACATCCAATATTTTTCAGGTTGATGCCAACGACATCCTCGGCACTCGCCAGTGGATCCCCTCGATCCTCGTCCTCGCCTTTGAGATCATCACCGTCATCCTGCTGATGAACTTAATGGTGTCGCTGGCAGTTGGGGACGTCAGTGACCTCAGGAACTCCGACCAGGATAAGCTGCTCAAGATTAAGGTAGGAGAGCGAGAGGAGAGAGAGGAAGAGAGAGAGCGAGAGAGAGAGAGAGAGAGAGTGAGTGAGAGAGAGTAAGAACGCTAAATGAAAGACATTTTCCAGGTCAGCTCCGTCATCGAGGCCCTACAATTCAGCCAGGTCCTTCCGCAAACCCTTCCGGACAGCTGTAAGTTGGAGTGTAGCGTTGTCTTCTCTCTCCCTCTCTCTCTCTCTCTCACTCTGTCTCTCTCTCTCCCTCTCTCTCTCTCGAACCATAACTTCCAGGGCTCCTCCACAAGCGTAAAACGAACAACGTTGGGTGATCGTGGGCAGGATGGGCACTATTTTACGCTGATGAGGTCAAGGAATGATTTCCGGAACGCTAGGGTGGACAGACGTCCAGCTTCAGAACTGAATGACCATGTGAGTTGACCAAGAAGTTCAGAAGCCTCAAGAGCGGCTAGGGCAGGCTAGCAGAGACCACCTAGGAAGCGTTTTCCCGTCAAAACCATCAAATTTTAGAAATACCGCCTGGAGTTCACGAATCCGCGGATGCGGGTGCGAATTCGCAGGGAACTGCTGGCCGGTCGTCACCAGATGGTTCACTTGGAGGATTGCCAGGTTCGAGATCTCTTTCCCCCCTCTCTCTCGCTTTCTCTTGCCCTCTCTCTCGCTCTCTCTCTCTCTCTCTCTCTCTTTCTCTCTCTCTTTCTCTCTCTCCTTGCGCGCTCTCTCTAGCTTTCTCTTCCCCTCACTCTTCCGCTCTCTCTCTCTCTCTCTCTCTCTCTCTCTCTCTCTCTCTCTCCTTTCTCTTGCCCTCTCTCTAGCTTTCTCTTGCCCTCTCTCGCTCTCTCTCTCTCTCTCTCTCTCTCTCTCTCTCTCGCTTTCTCTTGCCCTCTCTCTCTCTCGCTTTCTCTTGCCCTCTCTCTATCGTTGCTTTTCCAGATCGTTTTCAAAGAAGCCACGGATTCCGGCATCCCGAACTGGCAGCCAGAAGCCGACGAGGCCAAGCCAAGTCACGATAGCCGTGATGGATGGCAGAGGCGGTATATTTGCCTTTAATGCCCCTTTAACAAGAATTTATGTTTTTAGGTACGCAAAATGGTTGATCGGACTGGACTGGACCGGATATTTGGATCTCTAGAATACGGAAAACTACCTCTACCCTCGTCACACTGCCCATTAAGAATTCTCAGCGCAATAAACGCTCATTTAACCAAACTACTTTATCACTGTTCGCAAATAATTTGAAGTCTGCCTGGCACCCCCCAAAAATAGGGTAAATTTGAGCGCTGGATTCTCAAACGTTTTTCTGCCAGCTGAAGGGTGTGGGTAATCGGCCAGCTCATCTAGGGTGCGAATAAGTCGAAACGAAATGCTTTTTTGGTGACTGAGTTAGAGCTCAACCCGATAAGGGATTACTCCTGGGGCCATTACGTGGGAACCCTCTTTTATGATAGAAGGCGGCGCACAACCGATACCGCTTCCAGACGAAACTCCACGATGTAAACGAGTGCAGTGATGCATATTCAGTGCCTCTGAGCATGTACATATTGGCTTGGAAAGGATTTTACACCTAAAAACCACGTTAAAAGCCAGTGCAATAGATGCGTTGGGGTTCCAAAAAATTTGAAAATCTAGACCCAATTTGTCTAAGGGCTTCCGAAATTTTCACGAGACTGTCTGTCAGTATCTGTCACGTCCCCGTGACGCCCACGACAACCTAATAATACAATTCCCCTCAAATCACCACAATTAATATATTCGCTGCTACGTGCAGCTTCCCCTCGTCCCCTCCCTGGCCCTCGTCTGTATGCTGATTGACCGTGTTCCCCGTCTCTTCTCGATGGGCGTCTCCGAGATCCAGGGCCACAACATCGTGTTCAAGTACAAGCCCTCGTCCACCGACGTTCGCATGTCCACTTTGCATGCGGCTCCTCGGCAACCGGAAGAAGTCCCTGTATTCCCCCGTGCCCAACTACTTAAGCGGCCGCCTTCTCCCGCTCTTCAAGTCGACTTCAACATCTGCGCCTTCCCGGGTTCCAGCCAGCTGTTCGCCACCGCGAAGCTTCATCTGATTCCCGGCCGTCTTCTACACCTTATTCGTGTTCGCATTCATCGCCATCGCCTTTGCCCCATTTCCCCCTTGCCTTCGTTTGACCATTTATTGTGACAGACTACCCCACCGGGAGTCTGTAATAAATTGTGTCTCCCCGTCCCAGTCGTTTGCTCTCCCAGGCTATCGAGGCGCAAATTCTTGTCACGGTCGTGACAGTATCTGATAATGCTTCGATATAGGGCAGAACACATAAGTACTACGTGCAAGTTGGATGCGTCGGCACCTTACCCATCCAGGAGGTTTGCAGATAAGGGTAGCCCATTTTGTCCCCGGGCAGAATTGATTTTCCGCGATAACACGTGGCAACTGAGATCACGACCGCGACGCCCGTGCTATCAGTGAAAAAATTGAGCAAAACTTTGGGCCGACGAAAATATGGAATTAGCTAGACTCGTTTAGCCCCGTCAAATCTTCTTCTCTCTTCTGTTGTCTGTTCTTGTGGTCCGTTCTTGGTGTCCATAGTCTAGTTACATAGATCTTCTACAACGTTTACGCATGACCGAGCCCGACGAGCTGGAGATGGCGCCTCTGAACGCCCCAAACGCCGTGGAACACGAGTCTAGGTTAGTTTTCAAAAATCAGAAAGCCAGGAAACCTAGGAATGCTGATCCACAATCTCCAATGTTCGGAAATTTGCGCAGCTATCTTTCTATCATGACAAGCTTTTTCAGATCCTCACCTGGGGCATCGTTTCGTTGGACATCACGAGACGACATGTAGGTTATGTGGGCTTCGTAACAAGCCCACTGCGCAGCCATTGCCTTCGAAATTTAGCTGACTTAATACGATCTTGTTTTCCATTTTGGACTTAACTGTAATAATTTTGCTGCGTGGCAGTCCGTCTGTCCGTCCGCTTTTGTCAGCTAATCGAAGGAATTTCTAGACACTCGTTACGTTATGTTACTGCACTATCTTAGCTGTGGGAATTTTCTGATATTCTCAACAAGCTAAATTTCAATGGTTAGACCTTTGGTCGGTTGGTTGCCGACACCAGTGCTCTCTTCAGTTAGGACCAAAATTTTCGATGAAGGGTGCTTTTCTCGCGGAAAAATTGTTTTTTTGGCTATGTGTTTTTCATCTGCCGCATTCCTCGCGTTCAGCAAAAGCATCGAATACTACAACCGTCATACCCGTGTCTCTCACAATACTGCTAACGGAAAAACCACCTTCCTCTTCGACTATGGTGAAGAAGGAGCGGCAGGAAGGGTCAACCTGGAGGAGCTACTGAAGCTGGTAATTTTGGCTAGATATCTTACCTACAGCTTTGACCATATTTGGAATTATCTCTTTTTCCACTGAGCTGCCTTGCCGTCTTTTGGAGCCGGCTAGTTCGTTCGGGGCATTCCATGCATAAAAACGTCGGGTTGCATCCGTAACCAGACTAAATTTGTCGTCCCTTGCTTTAGACCAGTCATTTAGTATGATCAAGCCAAATTGGAAGTGATCCGGCATCCCATGGTGTTGAACTATATCAATGAAATCTTGTTAGGTTGGTTTCTAGGCATTTAATATCTAAATTAAAAGCGGGCTAGGCCGAAAGTCCGTCAATCGCTAAAATTTTTTTAGACATTTGCTTATCATTTAGGAGCAGCCACTTGGTACATGTTTCAATTGCTTACCCAATATGGCTATTTATTTTTGCTAATGGCCTATTGCTTGACACGTGCAGGTTTATTTACGGAGCTTCTGATACTCTACAGTTTTGTCTACACCCTCACAACGGTAATTTAACGCTTCAACACAATAAGTAGGAAAAGGTTTCGTGCGCTTCCGCCCTCATTTGAACAGCTCTTGCGACAAATCCTACTATACAGGGTGTCCCAAAAAAAATCGAACCGCCGCTAGGGGGCCGCAGTCAGGTCCGATTGTAACGATTTTGATATCTATCGAACGCTCTCGGAAAAGCGAGAAAACGAGCACTTTTCGTTTTTCAATATAGGCATTTTAATTCACTAAATTTAGGAATCACGAAAACCGCAGATTTTATGCAAAGTCAGCATGTTAGTAGCTGGCAAACAGGAAGACGCTGATTTTACGTTTTTTTAAAGCAATCGTGCCTGCTAAAAATTTTGGAAAACGGAAAGCGCTTATTTTCTCGCCTCTCCGAGAGCTTTCGAATTGTGAATGAAAATGCAATTTTAAGAACGCAGGCGGTCGGCGAGACTTCGTAGCGCTTTAAGCGAGGACGGTGCTCTTTTGCGTTGTCTCACATCTCCTGCCACCTAGAGAATACCTGCCACATCCCCTGAATATTTGAACTCGATCCCAAATAAAGCGATCGAATGGGGAAGGAGTTTTTGAGACACCTTGTATGATAAATTCTTCGTCCGGTAAATAATTGAAAAATGAACGGAGTGCATCGATCAGTCTAAACTCATTTTGCTAAAAGTCTGAAGTTTTGAGACGGAGATGAGGGTAGAGGTTGCCTATACGAAATGTCCTCTGATACCAAAAATTCCCCCCTTCTGGTCCATAGCCTCGCCTAGTCGTTTGGCATCCTGACAAGGAAGATGACTTCGAATCTTATCTTCGATTTGCTGCCCACCGCAAGCACATTGGCGTGCCTTGCTTACCGCCATAGACCAGTCTATGATGAATACCAGCCGGTAAGTCGATCGGTTTGGTATATGTCGGCTACGCGGGGGGGGGGGGGAATTTACGCGGGGGGGGGACGGACTGTAGGAGACTGTAGGGGCCGAGCTACCTATTTTTTTGCGTTTCTCTTTGCTACAAACAAAACTCTTCGTATATTTTTCGACGCTCTATCGAATGGCACTCAAGAAATTTTGTAAAAATGTCGAAAATGTCGAAAACTTGATTTCCTTCTATGTCCTCCATGGAAACAACGTTTAATACTTTTTTTGTTCTAGCTATTTTATATTACATTATTTTGAACTAAAATTAAAACTCTTAGTATATTTTTGGATGTTCTATCGAATCGCATCTTTAAAATGTCGAAACAATAACGCGAATGTCCAAAAACAGCCGCTCAACCCGATTTTCAAGGCTTATTTTTGTATTTGCCATAACTTTTTTATATGACACTAATTTGAGCTAAAACGAAAACTATTAGTATATTTTATGATGCTCTATCGAATTCCGTTGCAAAATCCCGAGAAAATAACGAAAACATCCAAAAGGCCTGGCTATCCCTCCCCCGCCCGCGTAAAATTGTCCCCCCCGCATAACCGACATATACCATCTATTTTAAAGTATGATAGATACAGGGTGTCCCAGAAAGAAATCAAGAGAAAGCTCGAGATAATTCAAGAGAGAGAATACGAGATAATTTTCGTTTTCCAAAATGTTTTTTTTAGCCGGCGCTCGATATTTAACGATCTCTTATAACATCGTGCAATCATCATAGTCCTGTGAGCCTGAGTGTAGCAATTAATTTGCGGACTTGCATAAATCTGCAGCTTTCATGGATTTTGGTCCTAAAATGCCTGACTTAATATGCCTAAATTAAAAATATGTCTAATACACCAGTAGCCAACTTTCAGTGTCATATCTCGAGACAGAAGTGTTTCAGAAAGTTTTTTCAACTGAAGCTGAATCAGCTCGACCTGTTGAGCATTTTGGCATATAAAAATCCAAAATCGGTTTAATGACCGGACGCCGCAAGTTTCCCCGATTTTTTTCGGGGAACCCGGCACTATGGGGAACGGCAGCCACAGTGAAGCCTCAGATGATAACTAAGATTTCAGAAAGAGCTCGCGTTAATGCCTATAATTGCAACTCTGCCGATATGGATTCAAATATTTATCACACTAAAAGTGAGCCCAGTCGGCACCTACATTTTCATGCTGCGCAGAATTATCTTCTCGTTTGCGAAAGTGAGTTAGCTCATACCCACAGTTGCTTCTACCGTGTGTAAAACGTCGCGTTCCGGTCAGGGTCTGGAGTTTTTAAATAGCAACTGACCAAATCTTGGCTAACAGGGATTTTTACGCGATAAAGGCTTTTTGTCCTGTTGTGGAGGCGGGTCGCGATCCAAAGGGATGCTTTGCCATCGGACCGTTTGATCCCTTGAGTGCCTGAACAAAGTTGAGAGAACATGAGAGTTTATTGACAGATAAGATAAGTAATTCTAAAAGAGTTACAGACCACGCGGGTGGTGGGAGGAACTCGGTTTGGAAAGGGCGGACCGTTGCGCGGCTCTCGAGATTCCGCGGGCCTGGGCGCGGCTCTCGGCCACAGGGCGGCCCGCCTGCGGCCAATTGCGCGGGTCTGCCCTTTCAGCCGCGCAATCGGCCGCGGACGGAGCAAGCGCGGGCCGCGCATTTCATCCAGAGTTTATGAAAGTACAAGAACTAAAACTTAGGAAATTAAGTTCATTTTTATCTGACTTCGTAAGCCGATTAGTTACATTGATGTCTGATGATACTTGAACCAGGTTTGATCGGCGTAACAACTTCTATGTGATGCGAGGTTAGTTTCCAAATACCACTACAGGTCTACAATCTTCTGAATGTTCAAATATATTGCTATTTTAGACGCTGCCGGGCAAACTCAAGGTATTTTTAGCTGTCTCGTAATATTTTTTAGCTACTCTCTATTCTTAGATTAGTAAAATGCGGCACCTGATACAGCGGTGGTGGAAGCTCAATTGGCTAAGTTTTTTTTCGTTTGAGGGTGAGTTCTGTCAAGTTCTTATTCGACGAATCAGCAATAAGAAAATTTGCTTTTCAGGGTGTCTATATTTCAAACCCGACGCCAAAACGTAGGTCTAAACTTTAGTCTAGAAATCGACGAACATATACTGAGTTGACATCTCATACTTGGACAAAAGTTAGTTTATAATTAAAAAATATAATTTAAACCAGACTAAAACCCAAGCTGATTAAGGAAGATGCCTGTAAGCGATCTTCACCGGGCAATCTACTCGCAGGCTCAATACCCATATTTTTTCTATGTTCTATTGTGATTTTCTAATTCACTGGCGTGATATAAATACAATAGACTCATCACCACTTCCTTGCATCCGTCCCGAGCAATAGAACCTGCTCAAAAGCAGGTTTAATACGTAATTTAAACGTTTTAAAGAGGAAAAGCCTAGCTACGGCCGGTTTGCCGCGAGAGCCGCCCTCAGGCCCGCGCAATCCGGAGAGCCGCGCAACGGTCCGCCCTTTCCAGATTGCGCGGGCCTGGGGGCGGACATGTCTCCAGGTCCGCCCTTCCAAACCGAGAAGAGAGCCCGCCGGCAAAGGGGTAGGGGCGCACACAGGGAAAGGATACAAAATAGTGTCGCGGAAAGGGGTGGCGGCATGGGTTCATTTGTTTCTGGCGGTTCCTCCAACATGTTCTGTCCGTCTTCGGCAGAACCTGAAATTCTGTCGCGCAGCCGAAGGGTCTCAAAGTTTTTGGTGTTTTCCCTATTTTTGTCGGGATTTTCTGCACGCCATTTGATAATTTGATTTTCTGCACGCCATTTGATAATATACTAAGAGTATTAATTTAAACCTACAATAATGTAAAATAAAAAGTTATAGTCAAACATTCTGGCTTTGGGGAGCGGGGGGTGGTAGCCGAATTGCTTAACTGGATAAGGCACCTGGCGGTCAGCAGAAAACCGGTGACTCCGTCCATCAGGGCTCATCGACACATGATAGATAGCCAAGCGGTCAGAGAGTGGATAGATAGCGCCCCAAACTGAGAGATTCATCGGATTTGGGTATATTTATGCAAATTTAAGCAAATTCCATGGGCCATCCTGATCCCTTTAAAACCGTCCCCGGAGCCTCTAGATGAGGTACATACTTACTAAAGTTGCATGCACATTCATACAGACACAAACGCTATTTTTTATATACTGGGTGTCCCAAACCAAGCACCCCTATAGCGGTGCGGAGAAAGCTCCGACCGGGATAATATTTATAACACTCGAAAGGTCTCGAAAAAGCGAAAAAAATAGGTAAATTTTCATTGGGAATTGGCAATTAGCAGGCAGATCTCGCGTAAATCTGCATTTTCGTCGTTTTTGGGCAACAATTGTGCTAATAAAATTATATGATAAAGAAAATAAACACTCCTTGTTTTCTCGCCTTTCCGACAGCTTTCGATAGATATTAAACGGTGCGCGCCGCTAAAGGGTGGTGCTTTTTTTGGGACACCCTGCATGGTTTGGTAGTAAGGCTCGATATGGTCGTCACTTTCGGTTTCGACGACCTTTTATAGGATGTGCCTCGCGAAATTCTAGTACTCCAGTTTAATCAGTTTTCCAGCGGCAAAGCCGCTCTAAGGGGCTGGTATATTAGATTACTGTGGAATTTCGCGAGTGCCATTTGATAGAGCGTCGAAAAACATACCATTCCACACTCTAATAAACCTCCATTCTATCTTCTAGATAATGGTCATCTGGATACTGCTGATCATGATGTTCGCACTTGCCTTCTTCATAGTTATGAGGGAGCTGAACGTGGAGCCGTGGGCTAATATGGGCAAAGTGAGGGTTATGCTTGGAAACAGACTTTGATACCTACAGAAACCACTTTGCTCGTAACATTATAGCTAACCCATCATTCGACATTCGGTGACCATATCTTCCTTCTCGCACAAATCTTTATAAAGGCGTCGTCCATGATGATTGGCGAGGTGATTAAGAATTTTACCGGTTAGCGATGAAAAGCCCGTTGTTCGATCGCGCGCCCCAGTTATCTCACGGAAAGACACCTAACTGAAAAACCCTGCACCAGCGACCAGGACTCAGCACAAAAGCTAAATCCTACCTTATATAATTTTGGCGTGTATCTTTGTGTGTGTGTGTGGATGTCAGTTTCGAGGCCCGATTTCAGGGCCTTCCCGTGTCCAAAACGTCCCAATTCTCCGTCACTTGGGGGAATCGACCCTCCTCTTTCCGATGGCGTGTTCAGAATTTCGATAAATTACAAGTTTAGAAAGTTAAAGCCGGTTTTACTCATTTTTGGGGTCCTGAGGGCTAATTTGCATAATGTGAAAAAATACAAATTTCCTCATTCTTGCAAGTTGAACGCGCGCGTGTGGTCGGACGGGGGAAGGGGTCCGAAGGACCCGAGCCATCGGGAAGGCAAATTTATCATGCAAAGGCCACATTCCAGCGCCCAAGGCCCGCGAAGCGGGTTTTGGGCGCTGGTTGTGTAAATAATTAGATTGTAATCGAAGTTAAATTGCTCTATCATGAGGCGAATTTCAATGCAATAACTGGCTTTTTTGAGCAAGATTAGTAAGGAACTTAACCAGAATATGTTATCAGCTGGGCATCAATTTTTTTTATCCTGGCAAAAAGAACCCCCAATCAGAAAAAATCCACATTTTAGTGTGGATGCGGAGTCCTTTGACAAAATTGCCTTCTTTTAGCTCGATACAAATCACGTCTTGAACACCCGAAAATGGGAAGCATCGATTCTTTTGCTGGCTTTCCAAATTATTAACGCCATCCTTTTTATGAACCTTCTGGTAAGCGTGTCCGTTGGGGACGTCGACGATTTGAAAAAAGATGCAAGGGATAAGCTGCTCAAAGCCAAGGTAAAGAAAATAGCATCCTGGTTTTCGTTTTCAAGGAAATAATTGTTTAATTCAGGTGGCATATGCGATGGAGGTGGCGCACTCACGCTCCGGATTTTACCAGTATTTAAGCAAGAAAAGTATGTTTATTTCTTGTGCAGCCGGGAAACCCGTATTTTTAACGCGCTTTCACGTCCTTTCGCGCCTCCTAGCAATCACGCCCTCCTTCATTTAACCCCCTGCAAAAAGTGCTTTGTCCTCTAAATAGCGCCCTGCTCTCTTAAAGGGATACCCAAGGTTTTGGTGGCAAATATATAGTTATGTATTCCGGGAGTACAAATGACGCGGGAATTTTGTGTGGCAATGAGGCGCCACAGCCGCACAGAATTCGGACACCTTTCCCTCTTGTGGCGTCCCCATCCCACCCACCCACCATCATCCCACCTAATGGATAGCATCCTGGCCTACAAAACCAGGGTCCCGGGTTCGACCCCCCCGGTTTTTGCTTTTTGAGCCCCGAAAAGGTTGGGCATCCCTTTAAAGTAGAGATGTTGCGCATACGAATACGATGTGCTACTTCCGGCAGATTAGCCCGATGGTATAGGCTGATAATGCCGATTCACAGAATGCCGATTTACAGAATGCCGATTTACAGAATGCCGATTTTACAAAATGCCGATTTACAGAATGCCGATTTTACAAAATGCCGATTTACAGAATGCCGATTTACAGAATGCCGATTTACAAAATGCCGATTTACAGAATGCCGATTTACAGAATGCCGATTTACAGAATGCCGATTTTACATATTTTGGGTTTTACATCAAAAATACAAACCGGATCCCCATAAAAAACATTACCCGACTTGGCCGTAGCGAAACCGCCAGACCTGAGGCTTAGCTTTTTTCTTTTCTTGTTTCTCTCTTTCCACGTAGGGATCTGGGGATTACCGGGAACTCGCAAGCCTCGCGACAAGTTTCAACCGTTTTCTCTAGTCGCCGACACTTCTAACGAGCTGATCCATAGCGACAAAGCTCGACGATTGATTATTATTTCTTGGTTAAGAATGCCCGGCCTCCCGTCGAGGGCAAAACTGTTCGATAGAAAAAGTTAGCTTAGTAACCCAAGGGAGGCCCCTTCGCAACGTGGAACCAGGGTATCTATGAAAAAAAGAAAGCTAAGCTTCAGGTCTGGCGGTTTCGCCAAGCCCAAGTCGGATAATGTTTTTTATGGGGATCCGGATTGCAGTTTTGATGTAAAACCCAAAATATGTAAAATCGGCATTCTGTAAATCGGCATTCTGTAAATCGGCATTTTGTAAATCGGCATTCTGTAAATCGGCATTTTGTAAAATCGGCATTCTGTAAATCGGCATTTTGTAAAATCGGCATTCTGTAAATCGGCATTCTGTAAATCGGCATTCTGTGAATCGGCATTATGTAGGTAAATCTAGCCCGATATGCCTATCTGATTTGAGAATGGGTACCGATAATTCGAATACGACGATCGGATTCGAACAAGCCTCGGCTAATTCCGACGCAATGATCTGGCAAGTCGGCTTCAAGTCGGTATAAAAAGCTAATTTAAAATTGAAGACGAAATTATATGTAAATGTCAAAATATTGACAGAGCCACCGGAAATTACCGAGAAATTGGCACCTAAATCTATTCAAATTATGCATATTCTGACTACTTGTTTCCATTTTCCCATCGTTTTCTTCGTAAGATCGCTTTGCATCCCAATTAGCTTCTTATCCCGATGTGAACCGTTTACACGAATACGAACGTCGCATTCGCTTGGTTCCGCCCCTAATTCGAATACGATGATCGGGTCGGAATTAAGAAATTTTTGATTCCGACGGCTTATTCGAATACGACGCGTAACTCCCATGTCGTATTCGTATGCGTAACATCTCTACTTTAAAGGGCGTTGGACGGCCGTGTCGATCCCCACCTGGGAGGCGCAGAGGCCTTTTCTTTTCCGCGCGTAACCGATTCTCTTATGTCTCTCGACATCCCTTTCAGATTGGGATTCAGATCTGGGTTAAAATCCGCGACTCATGCAGGTTTTGTGTTTTGCTATGCTACAACCAAATAACATATTTCTAGCGTCTCAGTGAAATTTTCGAGCTCTGGTGCAGCAAAAACCAAGCCGAGAATCAGTAGCTACCGCCGCAGGCCATAGAAAAGAATTTGTTTACGACTCGCGACATAGGATCAAATATTCGAGCGTGGCCCTGGCTCTGGCGCCACAGTTTAAAGGATGGATCCTTTACTCACGCTCTTGCGCCGCAGGCTTGCGGCGAAAGGGATAAGGAGGGCCCAGGTGGATCAGGGCTCATCTAGAATTGGCAAATAGCCAACTGGGTCAGAGAGGACGAGAGAGGGCGCCCAGGAGAGAGAGCGCAGAGACCACCTTTCCCCCGCGTCGCCGGTTTTTGACTTTACTACGTGGGCCCTCCCGATCCCTTTAACGAAAGGCCCGTAAACCCCTCCTTGCAGCTATTTTGGGTCGACCGATCGCTTTAAATTGATGTTTCATACTGATTCTCTCTCGCTATTCAGATCGCTTTAAATCATGGTTCAAAATCGTGACGAACAACGTCCTGGTGGTCAAACGTAACGGAACATATTGGACTGGAATGGAAACGGAGGATTCGTCTGCATTCGCGAAAAATTTTCGCATGACTTCGTCGAATCAGGTGGGATACACGGTTCTCATGTTGAAAACACCCTGTTATAACCAAGTCTAAGGGCAAAAACACTGTGACGAATACATAACAACAGCCTAATAAAGCGCGTGTTTGACCTATGAGACCGTCAATTTTGGTGATTTTGTAGACAACCCGATCGGGAATCATAGTGGTAAGAACTTTTCCGCTAGTCCACGGAATTTCTGAAACCGGAGCCCTAGACGCGGTCCATCTGGACAATTTGTGGGCTGCGGGATTACTCCACCCGTGATAACTTTGGCTGATTGAACAATTGCATATGAAAGAGTTTACCTTGACAAACATAGTTTCACTTGAGAAGTCAGTATAGATAAATTCTCGGTCGTTTCCAAAAAGCATGGAATATCAATTTTTCACCAAATCGGGTGACGAGTAGCCTTAAAATTACCAAAATTCGCTGGCTTTAAATTTCCCAAAAATTTGAGGGATTCCCTCCTAGGATAAGCGTGTTGTAAGCTATTACATGACAAAAATCTGCTTTTATCCGAGTCTCCGTGCGTTCTGGGATGAAAGCTGTGTCTGGAACCTACGTGCCGCGCGCCTTAAAACCGTAACTTCTATAGCTCCGTTTTAAAGATAGCGCTGAGTGATTGATAGTGCTAACGAATTCCGATTCCCCATCGGTTCGTCTACAAAGTCGTCGATTTTGACGGTCGCACGCTCTTCCATGCCTTTCCATGCCCGAAAACATTAAGTCCAGGAACTTTTGCCGCACCCTGCCTGTCTCAAAGGTTCAGTCACAACGGATGGCCAAGTTACGGTCCATTAAAATAGCCAAGTCCTTACAACTTTTTCGGAAGCATTTCAACTTCTCCCTGCATTTGACCAGAATTCTCCAGGGGCTCTGAAAATGACGTGCCGATTTTTGGTGGACGTTGACCAAATGTCTAGTACATAGTTCATGCTAGAAACCCATGGCTCGGGTTTTTTATATAACGTCTTGGCGCCGTATCTCGGAATCCGTTCAGTTATGTATCCTAGCTGGGAGCTCCCGCGAATGAGCGCCCAAAAATCTTATCAACCAACGAAATTGGAATTGCCGCCAATTTTTACAGTGACTAAAAATTAGTCATAGAATTTATTATCCAGCTGGTTAGCACGGATACCACGGCGTTCGCGAACAAAATTTATTGGAGTATCCAACTACCGTTTCCCTTTTCACGTTATATAGGCAACCCCGCGTGCTAATCGTCGGTCCGAAGCGCCCCCTCCCATTTCCGTTATCCCAGCCTTGCAAACGCCAGAAGAGATCGTCGACCCAAGCCATAACGTGAGTCGGAGTTTTTGATGGACGCGCCCACCGTTTTTCCTCGTTCTTAACATCCAGTGAAAGTAATTATAAAAAAAAAGATTTTTAATCCAAGCTGTGATATCCAAGGTCAACGACCTTTAAAATCCGACCCAATGAAATCGGATACCTAAGATTTTCCATAGTTCTCGGACCATGATGGCATCGAGCTTATACTGCAAATTATGCGCAAGCTGTGGATGAGGTTTGTGTTTACAAGATTGAAAAATGCCAACTATTATGCATCTTCAGATGCGCGCAATCGCTGATCGGGGTGAATGAAGTCGAGTTTAAAGATTTACTAACCGCTGAATATGTGCGACCTGCTCCAATGTGTCCACTTTGTCATAAATAAAATCGTCGGCTAAATCGGGAAATAATTTCATGCTTTGATTATCAATAAATATCAGTCCACTTCAATTTAGGCGCCAGATCCGCGGCTTATCAACTAGTTCGGTTCATAAAACAGAAATAAAGCGCGGAAAGCTGAAACAGAGGATTTGAGAAAGGTCATAGTTCGTATTCACCGCAAACCGGTAAATAGTTTTGCCTGTGTTTTCGATGAAGGCAAAAGATTGCTTCTCAGTGCTCTGTTTGTGCTCTGTTCGAACTGTTTATAACTTGAACTTGATCTTTTGGCCTTATATGCTAGCAATAGTATACACCCCATCGACGCAGAAAAAAGAGCGTCGCACATGGGCCAATCCGGAAAGAAGCACTTTAAAGTGACGGACAAGAACCATTTTAGAGGATATTTGGCTAGATCGTCGCCAGTGGTTCCCCTCGATCTTGGTCCTAGCCTTCGAGATCATCACCGGCATCCTGTTGATGAACTTGATGGTGTCGCTGGCAGTTGGAGACGCCAGCGACCTCAGGAGTTCCGCTCAAGATAAGCTGCTAAAGATTAAAGTAAGCAAATGAGAGAACGAGAGAGAGAGAGAGAGAGAGAGAGAGAGAGAGAGAGAGAAAGAGAGTGAAATATAGAGAGAGATAGAGTGAGAGAGTGAGAGAGAGAGAGACAGAGAGAGCTACGTAGGTAAAGATGAATTTTCCAGGTCAGCTCCGTCATCGAGGCCCTACAGTTCAGCCAGGCCCTTCCTCAGACCCTTCCGGACAGCTGTAAGTTGGAGTGTAGCGTTGTTTCTATCTCTCTCTCTCTCTCGCTCTTTCTCGCACACTCCTTACTTCCAGGGCTGCTCCACAACGAACAACGTGTTGATCGTGGAGCGGGATGGGCACTATTTTACGCTGATGAGGTCAAAGAATGATTTCCGCAACGCTACGGTGGACAGACGTCCGGCTTCAGAACTGAATGACCATGTGAGTTGACCAAGAAGTTCAGAAGCCTCAAGTGCGGCTAGGGCAGGCTAGCAGAGACGATTTAGGATGTGCTTTCCCGGAAAAGCTATCAAATTTTAGAAATACCGCCTGGACTTCACGAATCCGCGGATGCGGGTGCGAATTCGTAGGGAACTGCTGGCCGGACGTCACCAGATGGTTCACCTGGAGGATTGTC
This sequence comes from Mesorhabditis spiculigera, assembly GCA_958295435.1. Taxonomy (NCBI): domain Eukaryota; kingdom Metazoa; phylum Nematoda; class Chromadorea; order Rhabditida; family Rhabditidae; genus Mesorhabditis; species Mesorhabditis spiculigera. The sequence goes on from CATQJA010002524.1 coordinate 28,953, forward strand.
AGGTTCGTGATCTCTCTCTCTCTCTCTCTCTCTCTCTCTCCCTCTCTCTCTCTCTTTCGCTCTCTCTCTCGCTTTTTCTTGCCCTCTCTCTCTATCGGTTCCTTTTCCAGATCGTGTTCAAAGAAGCACCGGATTCCGGCATCCCGAACTGGCAGCCAGAAGCCGACGAGGCCAAGCCCCGTCATGATAGCCGCGATGGATGGCAGAGGAGGTATTTTGGCCCTTATTCCTTTAACGAAAGTTGCTGTTTTTAGGTACGCAAAATGGTTGATCGGACTGGACTGGACCGGATATTTGGATCTCTAGAGGTCGAAACACTACCTCCGCTCTCATCACACTGCCCATTAAGAATTCTCAGTGCAATAAACGCTCATGGATTCAGATTTTGATGAAGGAAAATAACAAAAATATCGACAAGCCAATCGCCATAATGCATGAATTAAAAAATGCCGACAGCTTAATCCCGAGGTCAAAAACATCGAAAACCAGAAAAAACGGAGATCAAAATCCCCTGCCAAAATCCCGATAATGGAAAATACCGACAGTCTTGATTTTTTCAGCTAGAATGCCGACAAGCTGCTCAGAATAATGCCGACATAGAAAAATGCCTATAGCCATGAACACCATTGAAATTTCTTTTGGCGCCTTTTTTCTCCTGATAGGCGTTATCGTTGTCGGCATTTTTGTTGTCGACATTTTAAGGATCGGCATCATGTTTGTCGGTGCCGACATTTTGGCTGTCGGTATTTTGGATTTCGGCATCCTGCTTGCCGGTATTCTGACCGTCGATATTTTATTTCGAGACCCTACCACACGAAATCCTGGATGGATTTTCTCCCAAATTTTTTCTGCTAGCCTGCCCATCGTCGGGGTTTTGAGCTCCTGGCGGTGAGCCGGAGCCAACGAACCCCCAAAAAGCGTAAAAACACCGGTAAATGTTCGGATCTCGATGAAGGTAGTGACTCACTATCTTACACCCCCGGGGGGAATCTCGTGATAAATCCACGGACCGATCGACAGTTGCCAAAACGGCAGTGCGGACAAAAAGGGAGGGAATTTGGGCTGGGACCTATTTTTTCGGTGCAAGATATTGGCCGCAGCGTTGTCAAAAAGTGGAATTTCACATCTCCAAACTCCTACTTCTAGCCTTTACTTACAAGGGAAGTGCACGACCGGTCCACGAGAAATCGACACGAGACATAGTGGATCTGATAGAATGGGACACGCGGATTCCGAATCTGTAATCAGAATTTGCTAAATCAAACGGAGAAAAAAGTTATGAAGCTTCAAAATTGGTAAAATCGCCCAAAATCAGACTTTTATGGGCCTGTAAAGGCCCAGGGAATGGAAATTTGCCACAACCCATTAGTGCATCTTGTTTAGCAGAAAAAGCGCTTTCGAATGAGCTATCTTACTTTAAGTTTACAATGATTTCGCGGAAATCTCTTCTATGAACTTGACAGGCCATACCCTTGCCTGTGAATCCAAAAAAACCTTTTTCAGTGAATTGTTTGCAAATGCTACGTATTACAGCTCATTCGAAAGCGCTTTTTCTGCTGAACAAGATGCATTAATTCTTTTCTCCTCAATTCCATTCCCCCGGTTTTTACGGGCCCTTAAAGGTACCGTTTTTGGCGATTTGGCCAACTTTGATGCTTCACAACTCTTTTCTCCGTTTTATTTAGCAAATTCTGATTACAGATTCGGATTCCCCGTGTCCGATTCTATCAGATCCACTATGTCTCGTGTCGATTTCTCGTGGGCCGGTCGTGCACTTCCCTTGTTAGCACATTTAGCTCGACCACCGTAATTTCTCCTACCCACTTTTCTTAGCTCACCGTTTCCCCCCTATTTTCTGGTCCACAAAATCAATGGTTCCGCTCGAAAAACTGGGTGAAAAACCGGCTTGACGACGCTCGGCCTGATAAGGGGCATGAATCTCGTGGTTTAAGCAGATACCGTAAGTCTTAGGGGGCGGGCCACCCCTGCAGCCCACCAATCCCTGTAAAATGCTGCAAGAAAATTTTTTCCATAAAGCTGGTCGGGCAGTTCATTCGTGGTTTTTTCAGCTTCCACTCTCCCTTAACTCATTTTAAAGCTGACTATCCTAACCTGGCTACAGTAGGCCAAGAGGCGCCTAATAAATTCGAGGAGGTCATTGGCAATCGGCCATTACTGTAGCCGCGTAAATAGGAATATCTCGCCCTCTGAGTGCCTATTTTTTTGTTCACCCGGAAAGAAAATCTATTAGACGGGGTTTCTATAAATTTTTACGGAATTCATGAATAACTTCATTGATTTTTTAAGCTTTTAGTCGGCTCCAAAATATTTGGCATGCCAAGCGTAGGCCGTCCGCCGCGTTGCGTATGGCTGTCGCGGCTATTCGACTCCCAAATCTTTCCTCGCTGCTCTGCATAATGCTTTAGGCGAACACGGGCGGCGGGCTTTACCAAAAAATGCAAAAGCTAATTACTGATCTGGTACGAATTTTCGAGTCCCTACTTACATGCAACTTTGAGAGCTTAATTGGAACAAACACACCGGGAAAATCGGCGTTCATCGCGCGATCCGAAAGTAGCCGGCATTCCATGCCCTTAACGGTAGCGTACGATTTTTCCCAATCACCCGTCAAAAGTAGCATTGAGACGGGATAGGCCGGGTTAAACAACGTGTAAAAAAATGAAATACGTCTCTTAGCAGCTATAACTAAAATACAGGGTGTCAGAGCAAAACACTCCTCTCTAACTTGATGCAAAAGTTTCAGCCCCGAAAGCAATTGAGGCAAATTAGCTCGCTTGCAGCCCCGAAAACCGCAAAATTCTACAAAATGACCTGTCAAATAGCGCGTTTAACCAAAAACCCTAGCTTTGAATGTTGTTGCAAACTCGGCGTTTCAAGCGCTTTCGAATGGTGTAACTACCGTTTTGTTCCGATTTACTTGCGTCGAGTTAGAGGGGGTGTATTTTTTGATCGGGACACCCTGTACTCTACTTACTCTAAAAGAATTATCATCATGTAATCTTGTGAAAAAATCGATTGAGCACCAATCGTTTTGAGTTAGCCGTCGTCCCGCTTACGCTAGCTAGAACCAATCCAATCAAAATCATCTCTCGAACATAATTCGACAAAATCAAAATAGAATAGATCTGTCGAAATTAGACGCCGGGTGTTGCTTTCATGAAAAGTGTGTGGGGGTCGAAGTGCCTGCTCGATTGCTAGGCGACCCCGGGGCGGCCGGCGGGTGCCCTAAAACCGTTTTTTAAGGCGATTGGGAGGGCTTGTCGCCCATCACCCCGACACGTTTTTATGATCCGGGGCGCGAAAAGCCCTGATAAACACATGTTGTCCAAAACTTGATGAGGAGCCGGGGAGCAGGAAAATTTTTAACTGAGAAACCGGAGAAGGTCGATAAAAACGCACGTCGATGGGGGCTTGGAAGTGCTACGGGTCGTCCCAAAGCTTCAAAAGCAGTTCCTAGCTTGTGCTCGAGCGTTTTGCCGTTTTCCGCAAATGATCACTGCTGCGTTGCCTAGCTTGATTTAGTGGAATGGATTTTTCTGTTGTATTGAGTTACTCTTGCCAACCGGTTACGATACGTTTTTCAGGATCATGGCCGATCCAGCACGGCGTCCGCTCATGCCGCCACAGCCGGACGTCGCGTTGGTTTAACGAATTTGTCTAACCACCCGTCTTTTGGCACATCGAAAATCTTTCGTGCCCCACTGCAACGCCGTTTTTGCCAAAACGCGCGTTCGCAGAATTGATGCGCAGCCGCAAACGGACTGATTACGCATGCTCCATCGATTTTTACGTAAATAAGCGCTGACGTAGCCTGTATGCGTTGCGTTTTAAAGAAAATACGCTCGTGCCAACTTAATCACGCCTTATGAACTGATTTTATCAAAAAAAGGTTTCAGGCCGCCGAATGCGGGCAATGGAGCGGCCAATGGAGCTGTAGAGCCGTAAGTTTCAAAAAAAAAGCTCGCCTCAATCGTTCGCAGGAGGATGCGGAGGAGAGTTGCTCCCCAAAAAAACCTCTGCCAAACTTCCTTTCCCAATTTATTTTTTTAAGATCCGGGCTTGCTACCGTAATCCTGTCGAGTTTCGAAACGGCCTGATCGGCTGGGGGTCGAACCCTGGGGGGTGCCGTGCGCCCCTAAAATTTGATAGGACCTATCCAGCTGCGCCGAAAAAAAAAGATAAATACGGCCACCAGCGCCTATATATTTAGTCATCTCTTGTTTTCGCTGATAGTAGCTAACTTGACGTAGACCAGGTTAAAGGGATAACCGCGGCATAAGTGATCGGTGGCGCGGGGAAAAGAACACCTGTCTCTGCGTCTCGCCTCTGGGGGCCCGTTCTCTGCCCTGTTGGCTACTTGCCGAAAAGTCGATCACGGGTGCTAAACCTTGGCTGTCGGTATCCCTTTAAGGGATCCCGGAGTGCTCGAGCCAAAAATACCCTTCCTAAGAAATTTCGTTAGGCCGCACGTTTAGCAACACGTTGGAGTACTACGACAATCGAACGACGCTGGGCGCAAATCCACGGCGCTACGAGTTCAACTACATTCCCGGAGAAGCCGATGGCGCTAACGCCAATGCTGTAGAGAGAGTTGGAAACGATTACGGAGTGATCGACTGGAGAACGCTGAGGAAATTGGTCAGTTGCTGATGAAAAAATTTGGTTGTATGTTTTTTATAGGTAAGGCTCCAGCAAACCCCCCAGCCGGCCCCCAACTTTAGGTCTCGTTCCCTGTTTATCTACAGGTGTGTAAAGTATACCAAAATGTTCGTCTTGCTCTGGCGAGTATTTTAGTATACTTTACACACCTGTAGATGAACAGGGAGCCGAGATACGGTAGGTGGGGGTCGGCTGGGGGGGGGGGAGGTATCTGGAGTTTAGCCTTTTTATACGCAGGATATAGAGAGAGAGAGAGAGAGAGAGAGAGAGAGCGCAGCAGCGGAGAGAGCGATAGATACATAGAGAACATTTTTAGAAAGATGAAAAAAACTGGGCATTGATTAAACACCCGATGGTGTTGAACTACGTAAACGAACGACTCCTGGGTAAGTTTTCGGAGGCGTTTCAAATTGCTTAAAGTTGTCTTTGCTAAGCGAGAGCCCGAAAGAGCGAAGTACATGTCCCGTAAGCCCCCATGATCAACCTTAGCGAAAGACAAAACCATTCCCAGAATGCGCCGTCTGGTACACCCTCCATATCATCATCTACTTCATCTTCTTGGTGGTGCTATCGGGGCACGTCTACTGGAAGACGCTCACAAAAGCGATTATTATCAGCGTCTTCGTGATTTTCCTCTTTTTCATAACCGTAAGCCTTGGATCAGCGAATTCTTCAATAAATCCTGCTGAAGACCGTCAAAGCTGTGAGAAAGGTGCAGATCGAGGAAAGCTGTTCCGGTTGGGCAGTGGCGGGCCTGGTCCTGAATTACGCGACATATATCACCACCGGGTGCTACGTTTGGCTGCCGGTCGCCTTCGAGTCCAACGGCTTTCACATGGAGATCAAGGTGGGGGCGAAAACGATGAAGCACTTCCAGCCCTTAAAAAACAGCGGGGAACCCGGAGCCAATAAGATTTCTGGGTAGCCTGGCTTAAATCAAGATACCTAGAACATCATCCTGCGCATCCTGCCGATATTGACGATCATCTCGGCCTGGGGCAACTTCCTCTACGTCCTTCGAAAGAGCCCCTACGGCATCTATATCTTCATGATGGCCCGAATTTTCTGGTCTTTTGCCAGGGTAAGTGCTCAATAAAGCCCTGAACTTTGCGAAACCGCGGTCGTCGCCCTCATTTTGCAAGCCATTATTCTCTAAGCCCATCCTCCGATAAAAATTTTTTTTGTTTTGTCCGTTTTGTTTTGCCAAACTATTTTTTTCCGGTGTGCACAATTTGGGTGCCGACCCTCGTCACGTTTGCGCTTTCCTTCCATCTGCTGATGCGTGAAACTGTGAAGACGCCATGGTCAATGGTTGAGCAGGACCAGGAGGTACGCGGCGAAGTGTCTCTCTCGCTCTCTCTCTCGCTCTCTCTCTCGCTCACTCTCTCTCGCTCTCTCTCGCTCTCTCTTTCGCTCTCTCTCTCTCTCACTCTCTCTCTCTCTCTCTCTCTCTCTCTCTCTCTCTCTCTCTCTCTCTCTCTCTCTCTCTCTCTCTTGCTGCCAAGTCTAACGCACCCTATTTTAGGGCCGGAATACCACATCATCGGTTCCGACGCTAATCATCGTCGTGCGCGCCATCGCCAAGACGTTGAGTATGATGATTGGAGAGGTAATGAGGGCACGACTTCGAAATATCAGCTAATTTCTCCGCTTTTTCAGCTCGATGCGAACACCATTCGAAACCAAACAATGGCTGCCAGCCCTGGTCGTTGTCGTCTTCGAGGTCGTGGCCGTGATTCTGCTCATGAACCTGATGGTGTCGCTAGCCGTTGGAGATGTCAGCGATCTGAGAGACTCGGCGCTGGATATGATGCTTCAGATTAAGGTGGGCAAGGCCTATTAGATTCGGAAAATTGGCTGTGACGTAATGTTTCCGTTCTTGAGGAAAGGGCAGGCTAGCAGAGATTCTTTAGGAAAGGGCAGGCTAGCAGAGATTCTTTAGGAAAGGGCAGGCTAGCAGAGATTCTTTAGGAAAGGGCAGGCTAGCAGAGATTCTTTAGGAAAGGGCAGGCTAGCAGAGATTCTTTAGGAAAGGGCAGGCTAGCAGAGATTCTTTAGGAAAGGGCAGGCTAGCAGAGGTTCTTTGGGAAAGGGCAGGCTAGCAGAGATTCTTTAGGAAAGGGAAGGCTAGCAGAGATTCTTTAGGAAAGGGAAGGCTAGTAGAGATTCTTTAGGAAAGGGCAGGCTAGCAGAGATTCTTTAGGAAAGGGAAGGCTAGTAGAGATTCTTTAGGAAAGGGCAGGCTAGCAGAGATTCTTTAGGGAAGGGCAGGCTAGCAGAGATCCTTTAGGAAAGAAACGCGCTTGCAGAAATTTTTTTCTTCCGCTTCCAGGTCAGCTACGTCATCGAGGCTCTCCAGATCAGCGTGCTTTGTAAAGGCCGCGTCCCAGTGGCCTGTGAGTGAGAAAGAGAGAGAGAGAGAGAGAGAGAGAGAGAGAGAGGGAGAGAGAGAGAGGAAGAAAGACGCTCCGTTTAATGGCGAAATTTTAGGGAATCTTTACAAAAACCCGACCAACGCCGTCTTGGTGATTGAAGGCGATGGGGGATATTTTACCGTGCCAGAAGCAAAAGCTCCCTACACCAATCCAGATGGCCTGTGGACACGGTCAGCGGCCAACGGCCTGCTTACCCCATTCCTTATTTCAGTTATGCGAAATGGCTGATCGGCCTGGATTTGGCCGGATATCTCCCGGAAGCGTAAGAAAGACTCGGCCGTTTCGCAAATTTCCATTTTTGCAGTCTTCCAGAAGCCGAGCTACTTCGCGCCATCCGGCTATCCCTTCCGCCAACTCCCCTCAAAGCTGACGCAAGCTCTCCTCCATAGCGGCTCCCTTATATGGTCCCTGAATTGTCCCTTATCTACCTCATTAACCCTCAAGTACCGTATCACTGCCACCATCGTCTATGTGCAATAATAAATTGTTAATTTTAGTCCCGAATAGTCTCTGCCAGCCTGCCCAAATATTCCGAAACCATCCCGAGCTTCTACTACGTAAATGACAGCCCTGGAAACGAGTTCTGATCCTCATCTCCCCAATTGGGGATGCCAACTGTTTTGGCAGACAGAGAGAGAGCGAGGGAGAGAGAGAGAGAGAGAGAGAGAGAGAGAGAGAGAGAGCACGCCAGGACACACTTGGCATCCAGACAAGTTGTCTTGTTCCCCCTCTTCGGGTGTTGCTTGTAGGGGATGATGTTTTTGGCTTTTGGCACCCTGTTTCGAGCTAGAGAGCGAAGGAGAGAGATAGAGAGAGATAGAGAGATCAACACATTCCCCAACAATCACTGTCCGTTTGCCCTGATACTCCGCTAGGTCTAAAATGACATCTACCTTCACAACTACAATTCCTAGTGCGCCGTCGTTGTTTGCGTTCCGCCCCATTCCTCTGAACACCCACCCGCTCCCAGGTGTTATCTGTAGCGGGACGGAATGTGCCCCCCCCCCCCGGGCACTTTCTCCTCCTCGATTCAAGCCTGGGACAGGTTCGGGCAAGAGAGTGAGAGACACAGCGAAGACTAGCGAGTAACGGTCGGTGCCCCATCCCATTTGCATGTCTAGGAGCGCGCGCAACTGTACGACACGCACCTTTTGACATGGGTGGGCAGGGCTTTGAAAGGAAAACGGCAGCTTTTGTGCTGTCGGGGCTTCTACTTTCCCTAGATGGCGGGCTGCCAAGGATGGAAAGTTGCAGAGATTCTTCAGGAAAAGGCAGGCCAGCAGAGACTCTTTAGGAAAGGACAGCTAGCAGAAATTCCTTAGGAAAGGGCAGGCTAGCAGAGATTCTTCAGGTCCGGGCAAGCTAGCAGAGATTTAGGAAAGGGCAGGCTAGCAGAGGTTCTTTAGGAAAGGGCAGGCCAACAGCGATTCTTTAAGAACCAGACGTTCTCGCCCCCTAAATTGCGCCACCTACCCTAGCTTTCACCACCCGTAAATAGCATCTGTTTGGAGCCAGTTTTTCTCGTGTACGAGTCACACCCTTCTTCCCCCTTCAAGGTGACAAAATGGGTGGTATTTGCGAGGGGGGAAAGGCGACGGCTCGAGCCCTCGGGGGCACACCCGAAATGAAGCCCAATTTCTTCGCCTCCTCGGTACAACCGAATCGTCCAGAGGAATTGGGAGTTGGCAGACGCTCAAAAAACCCTGGGCATGCCTAATTCGACCTTCACGAAAAACCGTCAAGCCGTGATGACGGGAACTTTGTTGGAAACGGGGGGGGGATGAGGTGACCTCGGAGTGAACTTCAAGGGAACTGGAAGGTTGATCGTGTCTAAAATCGGGCAAGCCAGCAGAGATCTTTTAGGAAAGGGCAGGTTAGCAGAGATTCTTTAGGAAGGGCAGGCCAGCAAGAGTCTCTTTAGGAAGGAACAGGCCAGCAGAGATCTTTTAGGAAAGGGCAGGTTAGCAGAGATTCTTCAGGAAAGGGCAGGCTAGCAGAGACTCTTTAGGAAAGGGCAGGCTAGCAGAGACTCGTTAGGAAAGGGAAGGCTAGCAGAGATTCTTTAGAGCCGCAGGCTAGCAGAGATTCTTTAGGAAGGGCAGGCTGCAGGAGACTCTTAGGGAAGGACAGGCTAGCAGAGATTCTCTAGGAAAGGGCAGGCTAGCAGATGGTCTTTAGGAAACAGATGGGCAGAGTTTCTTCCAGAAATCAAAGATTTTTTCCACGATTTAGTCGCAATCAGTAGTGCATCTTTACCACCCCTCCGATGCCTAGAACAAGGGACGTAAATCGTCTCCTGTCATCCCTGTCATTTCGACTCCCCTTTTTTGGGGTTGTCCCCTCTGTCCTCCCGCTTCAAAGCTTCGTGACTCAATCTGCCATCCGTCATCTCGCCCCGGGCTTTCGACTGTGGTGGGCTGGGGGGGACGGACAAAGCTTAGCACTCTCTCTCTCTCTCTCTCTCTCTCTCTCTCTCTCTCTCACTACCCCCAAAATACCCTTGTCGGGGAAGGCTGCAGGGCACGTTTCTGGAGTAGCTGTATTACGCCAGTACCCACCCTGTACGACAGGTCCAATTCGAGAGCTTCCAGCTGACCAACAAAGTGGGGAAGGGTTGGTGGTTTACCTGAATGCTTTAAGTGTTCAAAAGGTATCTGGAAGTTTTAAAAGCTTACCCAAGCCGAATCCCCAGTAACCTCTGCTAGCCTGCCCCTTCCTAAAAGAATCTCTGCTAGCCTGCATTTCCTAAAGAATCTCTGCTATACCCTTCCCAAAAAGTCTCTGCTAGCCTACCCTTCCCCCTAAAGAATCCTCTTCTCCCTACCAAATTTAGCCTGCCCTCTGATCGCTGTAAAATCGCTGGCAAGAATCATGCGGAAACGGAAAGTTCTCGGAAAAATTTTCCTCACTAAGAGACCACTCCCTCCCCCAAACGAGGGTCATTTGCCCAGGAATCAGACAAAACAGGCTGGGCATTGGTATTGCCACTGTAATCAGAGAGCGAGAGAGGAGAGAGAGAGAGAGAGAGAGAGAAAGGAGAGAGGGAGAGAGGGCAGGAAACAGTAGTTTTCTCAGGTTTCCCGGGGTGTCTCGTGGGTTCAAGCTCCACTTCCCTCTGGCGGGGGTGTATAAGCCCAGGAAACCTGAGCGAGACCCCTTGACTGTTTCAATCCCCCCCTCTCCACCAATTCCTTGATCCTAACGCTAGAGGATGTTCGGGAGAAGCTCCTTGTGGGCATCACGAGCACTTGCTCAGCCCCTGGCCATCTGCCCCCCCTCATCGTCATCCCCAGCTTGTACAACGAGATCAACAGGTTATGGTTGTTTCTCGATTTTTTGGGGCCGGCAGCTAGCAGAGATTCTTTAGGGAAAGGAGCAGGCTAGCAGAGGTGCTTTAGGGAAGGGCGGTAGCAGAGATTATTTAGGAAGGACAGGCTCAGAGATTCTTCAGCAAAGGGCAGGCTATGCAGAGATTCTTTAGGAAAGGGCAGGCTAGCAGAATTCTTTAGGAAAGGGCAGGCTAGCAGAGATTCTTCAGGAAAGGGCAGGCTAGCAGAGATTCTTTTGGAAAGGGCAGGCTAGAGAGATTCTTCTAGGAAAAGGGCAGGCTAGCAGAGATTCTTTAGGAAAGGGCAGGCTAGCAGAGATTCTTTAGGAAAGGGCAGGCCAGCAGATTCTTTAGGAAGGGCAGGCTAGCAGAGATTCTTTAGGAAAGGGCAGGCTAGCAGAGATTCTTTAGGAAAGGGCAGGCTAGCAGAGATTCTTTAGGAAAGGACAGCCTAGCAGAAATCGTTTATGCAACTCCTAATTTTCCCATTTCCAGGTCCACAACGCCGTCCTCGATGGCGTCAACGTCTTCCGCGTGGAGACCGACTCGGCCTGGTTGGGTGACCCAGATGATGGACATCCAGATCGTCGTCACCCGCCGTCCAAGCCGAGGTACTGTCACAGCGCCTTTAAAAGTTTTTAAACGTTAACGGTTTTAAAAACTCATTTTTGAAGTCTGAAGGACCTAATTGCTGTAATTTTTGTATTCAGAGAGAACCCCTTCAACTCCATCTTCCGCCAGAAGCGTCAAAACTTTGCCGGACTTCCGGCCTGGTGCCAGTGCGAGCCGACCAAGCCACAGTGCCCGCCCGGCCCGCCTGGACCTCCTGGAGAGCCCGGACAGCCCGGACAGCCTGGACCTCCCGGTATGTGTATTGGTGGATAGGCAGGCTAGCAGGGATTCTTTGGGAATAGGAACCAATGTTGATCTACCGAATTTCTGAATTTCCCCTTCAGGAGCCCCTGGTGACGACAACAAGCAGACCTACGCCCCGCTCACTTGCCCGCCCCAGGACACCGCCTGCATCAAGTGCCCCCAGGGCCCGCCTGGACCCGCTGGACCCGACGGAAACCAGGTATGCCTAAGCCTGGACTCGCCGAACTTGACGTCGCGCCAAAAAGCCACTGTCATGCCCCCTTAAACCAAATTTTCAGGGACCTGCCGGCCCGGACGGACAACCTGGACCTGCCGGAAACCCCGGCAACGACGACCAGCCCGGCCCCGCCGGCCCGGCCGGAGATTCCGGAGCCCCCGGCCAGCCTGGAGGCCCCTGGACAGCCAGGAGCCCCCGGAAAAGATGGACAACGCGGAAAGGGACAGCCCGGACAGAAGGGACCGGCTGGACAGCCTGGACCACAGGGACAACCTGGACAGAACGGAAACGATGGACAGCCTGGAGCCCCTGGACCTCAGGTATGTGGCGGAGAGAGAGATAGAGAGAGAGAGAGAGAGGGAAAGAGCGAGTGAGAGAGAGCTAGAGGGAGGGAGAGAGAGCGAGAGAGAGAGAGCGAAAGCAAGGAGCCTAGCAGAACTCTTTTGGATTTCAGGCAAGCTAGCAGAGTTTCTTTAGGAAGGCAATGCTAGCAAAGGACATTTGGGAAGCTCATTAATGCGCAAATACCTCTACTTTTTCAGGGACCCCCCGGCCCGGCCGGCAGCCCCGGAAACGCCGGTGGAGATGGACATCCCGGTGGCCCTGGAGGCCCCGGCCTTCCCGGAACGGATGCCGCCTACTGCCCCTGCCCACCTCGCTCGGCCGTGTTCGTCAACCGCTTCGCCAAGAAGCACTAGAGCGGATGCGAAGAGAGCTAATCGCTTCGATAAAGAATTTACAAGCAAAACATCGACAATATATCGACAAAAGTTCAATTTAAAAGCACCAAAAATTTTGTTAAATAATCTCTGCTAGCCTGCCCTTTCCTAAGGAATCTCTGCTAGCCTGCCATTTCCTAAAGAATCTCTGCTAGCCTGCCATTTCCTAAAGAATCTCTGCTAGCCTGAACTTTCCTAAAGGATCTTTGCTAGCTTGCTTTGCTTAAAGATCTTCTGCTAGCCTCCCAATTTTTTCGAATCCCGCATAATTTATCTACCTCCTCGAGCTCGAGCTCGATCTCCTGCTCGCTTGACCGCTTCCCGCCACTTCCCCACCTCACCCCATGCATCACAAATAGCCGCGCCGAGCAAGGGGGCACAAAATTTCGCTCGCCTTTTTTGCCCGTTGTCTCAGCAATGCAAAAGTTCGTTCTTCTGGTCGCGGGGGCCTCTGTGACGCCCCCAGTGGCCAAAAAAGAGGGCCCCCCAAAATGGGCCCTCTGTCAATGCAGAGAGAGAAATGGCCTCTCCATCCATTCGCTTCCAAGCCCCGCGCATTGATCTCGGCGCGACTTTTTAAATCTATGGATTAGGTTTTATAGCCGATTTTTCTATAAAAAAAATTAGTAGTAACTATTAATAATTTATTTTATTCCAAATAACAACGACAAAAAAATTGCTTTTGTGATATTTATGGAAAAACTGAAGCGAAGCCGAAGCCTAAGCTCTAGCATAAGCCTATCCTTTTTAGTGAGCTAAGCCTAACGTAAGCCTAAGCCTAAGAATTTGGTAATTAACCGCAAACTTGGAGTAATTGAACCGGGCGCCGTCGCGCTTTCCCACTAGCCCCCCACCTGGCCCACTGTGTGGACAGATAGTCCAGCCCTTCCCACCTCAATTCGTCAGTCGGTTCACCCCAACCTTCTGACAAATGGGTGTCAGGGCTCCCCTTAATGCCTGTAAATGGGTGGAATGGCTCCCCTTAATGCCTGAGAAAAGCTACGGCTTCTGAACTGCTAAAAGCTTCGGCTTTGCAGTATAAAAGTACTGGCTTGGCTACGTGTTCTACGTAGTCCAAATGCCTAAACAACCGGTTGAGTGAGGCTGCAGCCACAGGCGCGGCACTTACAAAAAAGCCTGGCCCATACACGTGGTGGCCAAAAAAAAGGCTAATTTCCCTCCAATTTTCCGCATTGTCCTACCCCCCCTCCACAGTGCTTTTTCCCCTGGCCCCGTCCCCCTCCCTCTCCCCCCTTCCGCCTCCCAAAACCCCCAAACACCCAACCCCAATCGCCCAAACCCCAATCGCCCAAACCCCCAATCTCCCAAACCCAAAAACTCTGTCCACATGACGATTGGGCAACTACACACGCCCATTCAAATGCATAGATTTCCGGCAATTTGAGGCGGAAGGCTACGGGGCGCTACACGGCACGTACGTACCACAACGGCAAGCAACATTGGGTTCGAATCTTTTAGTTGGGTAATCCTGACGGGCAAATGTAAAAGATAAGTGAAATAAAATAGAATTTGGCGCTAGAATCACTACCAGGCGTTTCATTTTACTTTCTTACTACAGTTTGTGACAAAAGGATAGGTGGCTCGACTTTTTTCGTAATTTTTCTCAGCGATTTGGCATGTAGGCATCCTGACCGGTCCGTTCGTTTTGTAGCCCGAAAAAAGGAGAGAATTTTGGTATACTGGACATGTCTTAACAATGAAGCAACAGATTTTTATAAGCATTTTAAGTTTTCAATAGGCTATCTCATTCCCAGGGCCGTTCGCTACACACCAATACAAACGACCCTGCAAAGCCCGGCACACCCCAAGAAATTCAAACGAAATAAAAATCGCCTTCGTTTCGATACTTTTTGAATTCAGTTTTCTTAGTTCTTGGTATCATTAGAATCGCCGTGTCCCATTCTACAAAGTTGGAAATCGACTTTTTTAGATTCCCTTCGTTTTGAAGTTATAAGGCTTCCAATTTGGGGTTATATTTTCTTGACAAATGGAGCGTCGCGTTGCTTAGTATTTATTGCCGCTATTTCTGGGCGTGTACAGGGTGCTCTCCGTAGTCGATTACCCAGGGGTAGCCGCGAGCGTTTTCGGAAATTACACTTCTTCCACGTGCCCTTCCCTTGTTAGACGCTTTAAAAGTGTCATTTGGCGCGTCATGTAGTTGTCGAGAGCTAGCCTGAGCCGAATGTCGATTTTTTGCGCTTCCCAGCTCCTTTAAAAGCTCCGGGATACGCCATTTGACGCATAATAGTTGCGAGTCCTAGTTCAGGCGAAACGTCTCGATTTATCTGCTTGCCGGTCCCTTTAAAACCCTCAAAATCGCCCGGAACCAACAAAAAGCCTCCCCGACTCTTGGTCTATTGATCTGCGCTCGTCCCATTTTTTGGGGTGCCTCATTTTTGGCGGCTTTTTGCGGCGTTTTTAAGCGACGGAGAAGCGGCGAATGGAGGCTTTTCCCGGGGTTCCGGGGCCATATCTCTGCTGCATTTTGCGGGGAGCAGGGCTAGGGGCCCCCGCCACGAATTCTGATGGGTGGGCGACGTCGAGGCGGACGAGTAGACGAGAAAGAGGACGACGCTCGCAGCACAACCAATTGCATTTTAGGCGTCTCCTCCTCTTTTTTTTGGGGGGCTATGCTTTTGGCACCCATCCCCTAGCGGGTGGCCGGGGGTAATTTTGGGGTGACTTCCTCGCGTGCTACCCCCCGCTCTGGAACTCCCTAAAGCGAGGGACGCCCCGGCAATACGGACATATTCCGGGGTTTTTTGGCCTGATTTTGGGTTTAAAGGGATTCGGAAGGCAAAAAAACTGTGGATTCTTCTAGTGGGTTCAGACCGAAATCGACAGAACTCGTTATGGCTTCTGAGGCTTTGGCAAGTTTGGGACTGAATTCTACATCCACCGTGGCTACCTCCGGGAACAATTTACGTATCCCGACATTTACGTAACTTTAAAGAGAGAGAAAGAGTTGTTAGATTACGCGATTTATTACCTACCTACCTACGCCCGTCGACGTGGTTCTCTCCACATAGAACAATATCCTGATCGAAACACCTGCCCTCATATATCTTTTTTTTTTCTGAACTCAATTAGTGCTGCCGCTCCATTTAGTGGAGTTTCTAATCCGTCCCCCCCTCGCTCCGGAAATGCGATTCCGCCCCGCAGCCGCAGAGACCCATTTTGTGGTCGGCGATCCTTGGCTTTTGGCTTCACCCTCTAGGTTTTTTCGAGTCATATGGCTTCATTTTTTTTGGAAGAAAATGAAATTTGTTTCGATTTCTTTCCTCTTTCTCTATTTTTGGTGTTTTTTCGTCCACATTTCTTTTCCTTTCTCTTTTCTTTCTCTCTTATCTCTCTCACGCTCCCTCTCTCTCTCTCTCTCTCTCACTCTCTCTCTTTCTCTCTTTCTCTTTCTCTCTCTCTCTCTCTCTCTCTCTCTCTCTCTCTCGCTTTAAATACGAACTCTATAAATCCAGGGAATTTCCCGCATGCGAGCCGATGATCGTTGGCGATTGTCATCGGCTGAAGGTGTCGTCCCATCGGCACATGAACCCCGCGAAGGCTATGAGGGAACCGCGAAGCGGCGGGTTGCGGATCGGCAGCTAAAGTACGTTAGAGGCTGGGCAGGCCAGCAGAGATTCTTTAGGAAAGGGCAGGCTAGCAGAGATCATTTAGTGTGACTCTTTGACTTCCCAGTCCTTTGAATGCACTTCCGGGCCCCTCAATTTCACCCTCCCTTGTGTCTTGGCCGCTGATTTATTTTTGCGCGTTCCCGGGCGTTGGAAAAAGAAATGGGGGAGCCTGATGAATATTTACCCCAGCGGGGGAGAGGGAGGAAAATGGATTTTCAAAGGAATATTTTTGTTCTTTCCTTCTCTCTCTCTCTTTCTCTCTCTCTCTATCTCTCTCTTTCTCTCTCTCTCTCTCTCTCTCTCTTTCTCTGTGAGGAGAATCGGGAATCGGGGTAATTCTTCAGCAACCTTCTCAATCTTCTGGATGTTTAGGTGCGAGGAGAGTCGATCGGCCGGATGTAGTCCGTTGGTGAGAAGAAGGAACAAAGGTGAGTTCCTAGGCCCCCGCCCCCCCCCCCGCCCCCCGCCCCCGCCCCCCCCGCCGGCGGCGCCTCCTCAAGAATCTCTGCTAGCCTGCCCTTGTTTTTCTGAGTGACGCACGATCTGCAGAAGCGGAAGACGCAGTTATGAATTTCTGCCAAGGAAAGAGCAAATGAGAGAGAGTGAGAGAGAGTGAGAGAGAGAGAGAGAAAGATTGTGAATTATACGTCAGCCCCATATAGATCACTATCGAGCGATCGTCAGTCCCCGTCATTCCCTTCCTTCTTCTCTTCTTCTTCCTTTCTGGTGCCCTCTTTGCGTCAGCGCATGACAATGCGAAATATTTCATTCGTTCCCACTTTGCAGACTTATTGTCTTTAGTTTTCCAAAATCCAGTGTTATTATCTTGATTTACCGTAACATATGACTAGTTGGCCGATTCGGCAGGCTGGCAGAGATTCTTTAAGGGAGGGGGGCAGGGAGAGGGGGGCAGGGGCCGGAACACACAAATAGCCGAGATCATTTAGGAAAATTTACAAAGTCATTGTGGAAACCCTAGAGAATTCTAGAGGTCCTAAATCGCATCACTTCGTCATTTCGGAGCCCCGGGGAACGCCGGAAATATGCCGAGGCAATACTAGAGTGTCCCTGGAGTGTTCTCCGTTTTTTGCCCGTTCAGGAGAGGTCCACAAAGTGGAGAGAGAGAGAGAGAGAGAGAGAGAGAGATCTGCCTTGTTTTTGGGGATTGGATGGGGATGGAGAGTAATTTCATTCTCACATCTCCTCGTGCTCTTCTTACTCACTCCCACCTCTCCCTTCTGCTTCCATTATCCATACGCCTGTCCTCCCGAATGGATGTGTACACCCCCGCGTATCTCCCCTACGTCTTCCAGACGTACGCCGGGTTGTTGTAGGTTTTAAAGGGACTGGGAAGGCTTGGGAAGCCTGCGGATGTTTCCATTTTTATCGAAATAGACCGAGAAATTACTTGAATTTCTAGATTTTAGCTATATTGTCGAAATCCTGGCCAAATTCTACGTATCTTGAAGCTTAAAATTGGCCAAATTGACTGGAAACGCATTGGAATTTGGTGTATTTCGTAGCCTTGCGCTGATTCCTTTGACATCTTAAAGGGACCGTCTCTCGGAGCTTGAGCAGCTAGCAGAGATTTTTCAGGAATCCCGAACCTCAAAAATTGCCCTTTTTCAGGCGCCGGCCTCTTCGGATGCCGTGCTTCCTTCGAGTCCTCCTACTCGCTAGCTTATCCTATTAGCTGTGAAAGTGTCGGTATGTTAAGTTTTTGATAAACCTACTAGGCTCCTCTGCCTTACGCGTCCCTTTAAAATCCATTTTTTAGCCGAAATGTCACCAAAAACACGTCGAAAACGGTTGTGGAAGACGCTGAGCATCGTATCGCCATTCAGGTATGCTTTTCTCAAGAATCTCTGCTAGCCTGCCCTTTCGTCAAGAATCTCTGCTAGCCTACCCTTTCCTAAAGAATCTCTGCTAGCCTGCCCTTTCGTCAAGAATCTCTGCTAGCCTGCCCTTTCCTAAAGATCCTCTGCTAGCTTATTCTTTTTCAGCTCCCGGAAATGCAAGAAAGTGGTAGCGGATGATGTGACTCCCGTCGCCGAACAGCCGAGACTACCAAGCTTACCACAGGCTACGGTAATTGGAGCATTTTCCAGGATAATTTATGAGTTTAGGTCCCTCAGCGAAGACCGCAAAGTATTGGGATACCAGCTGAGGTGAGTACTTCCTTACTTAGTTCCTGAACTTTGCTGTCACCTTCCCTTTAAGTTGGTTTTTATGACCCGTCCGGCCCACGACTGCCACACTACCTTGAAACCCAATTCTCATCCAAATTTGAGGTGTCACGCTCCCTTTAAAGTCAATTTTCGCTGAAATCTGGATGTCGCCATTGCTTTAAAATCACTCTATAAAACCACTTCTAGTGCACATTCTCAGGTGTCGCGCTCCCTTTAAGCTTATTTCTTGGCTCTCTCCGTCTCTCTTTCTCTCTCTCTCGCTCTCTCTCTTATCTCCGCCCCTCTAAAGTGCATATTTGTCTTATCGGGATGTCACGCTCCCTTTAAAACTACGTTTTTCCTGAATTTTACGATTTCGAGCCGATTTTCACCCTAAATTTGATTTTTGACCCACCGGAATGTCACGCTCCCTTTAAAACGGCCTCTTTTGCTTGATTTTCCGATTTTGAGGCCATTTTTACCCTAAAAAATGACATTTTGAGTCGGCCGGGCTCCCCTGCAGCTGCCACCAAAAATATTTTGACTGAGCAAGCCCCCGGGAGAGCGAGCCCCGAAATGATGACGAGCGTTGCCCCAAAAAAATTTTGCCTAGCAGCCTGAACTGTTCGCCAGGTTTTGCCCACCCGTAAAATATTCGGGTTCCCGCTGCGGGAACCCCTGACCCAAAAATTGGGCCCAAAAATCGATCGATATCGACGGAATTCTGGGGATATTCTGGCGCGGATTGCCCTTTGAAGGACACCGACTCGGCCATAAGTCGTGGGAGGATTTTTCTGAGGGGACTGTTAGGAATTCCGGAATATTACTATTTGCACAAGGGCTACGCTACAGTACGTAACGATACGTTACACTACTACGGTCCTCTGCTTTAGTAGTACGCGACGATAGTACTTACATAGAAACTACGTTACCTTGCTCTGTATCGCGGGACTCGCTACGGTACGACAGAGTACGCGACGCTACTCTCGACGACCAACATTACGCTACAGTACTATCCACGACGTATTTGTGGCCGCTACCTACAACGCTATTTTCGTTTTCTTTTACGCTACGCTCCTATACTCAACCTGTCCGGCTACGCTACAATACTCTGAACACCAGCTATGGGAATCTTTGGCAATTGGAACAACAAGGTCGAGTCGGCTTTAAATGGAGCGTGCCGCCAATTCTACCACTTCCCAGTCCCTTTAAAATGCGATCAGCTGCTTGGCCCCAGCATGGGGAGCTTATGAAAATTCGGGAAAAGCCGGAAAAAGGGCAGCGAACCGGACCGGCAGGCGAATTGTTGTTTTTGGATCAATATTGGGAAGGCGGAAAGTGGTTGGGGGTATTTGCCTTTATGGCTAGACGGGACGGTTTTTGAGACATTTTTATAGATTGTTTTATACTTCCTAAAATTGCTCTGGTTTTCCAGTTCTATAGCCTATACGATATTGTCTTAGGAAAACCTAAGCAGTGTAAAAAACTAAAAATCATATTTACCGTCTAAAAATGCGAACTTTGCCGTTTTTGGCACCTAGCCAACACTTTTCCACTTTTTCTTGCAGTCTTGGTGGTGTAGATAGGTGTCATGCGGAAAAGCTAAAAGAAGTGCCGAGTATTTTCCCACATTTCCCCGTGTCGTCCCCGGCAATTCGGAGCGTCCCGGAATGGCCCTAAAACACATACGAAATTCTGGAAAAGCTAGATGATGAGCGGAAATGGGGAAAGAGAGCAAGAGAGAGAGAGAGAGAGAGAGAGAGAGAGAAGAGAGAGAGAAAGAGAGAGAGATAGAGAGAGAGAGAGAGAGAGAGAGAAAGAGAGAGAGAGAGAGAGAAAGATAAAGAGAGAGAGAACGAGAGAGATAAAGAGGGGGAGGGAGTGAGATATTCCAAAGAACCTCCGCAAGCCTACCCTTTCCTAAACAATCTCTGCAAGCCTGCCCTTTTCAAGTTCAAACGGAAAGTCTGGGTCCCATTCAAATCCTCCCCTCCCAGAAGCGCCTTTTTTCTATCGGAAATCCATGGAATCGGTGGGCATGAAATCGTGGGCAGGCGGGGGCCAGGCTGCAGCCTTTTTCTTGCCACCAGGACACTCCACGTCTAATTTCAATTCTGGGAGGTGTTATTTTGAGCTGTTTTTGGCGAAAAACGCTTTTCCCCTTTCTCTCTCTCTCTCTCTCTCTCTCTCTCTCTCCCCCTCCATCTCCAGGAGCATGATCCGTAGCCTGATGAAAAAGATTTCCGCCGAGAAAGGGGATGGCCAAGCGTCGGAGGACGAGGTTTTTAATTTTTAAGCAGCTAGAATTGAGGCCGTCCTGTCACCATCCCTTTAAAATTCTAATTTATTGGGTTTAGGTATCACTGGAAGCTGGTGTCGACTATTCCCTTCACTACGTTACGTTTCTCGTACGGATACGGCTGAAAGAGGGGATTGGGCTAGCCGTGAGGGATGCATCAGGTTGGTTTTTCTCTGATTTCTCTGCGTCTCTCTAGTTTCTACACTCTCTAGTTGATCTCTAAAAATCACTAGCTGTCCTCATACCTTTAAAGGTCCTTTAAAGGGTCCGGGAAGGCATGGTTATGATTTTTTGGCTATGGATTGTAGATAGATTTTTATTTTTTATGCTTTAAGACCGCGAAAAGGCAACCAATTACGCATATGAAAGGAACTTGAGCTTAAGCATCTATCACTAGCTGTAACTCTCCCTTTAAAGATACAAGGAGCATATGTAGGTATCTATAAGAAATCCAAAGCCAATAAATATGCCAAATTGCCTTCCCGGGTCCTTAAAATACCTATCTAACCTCTAAAAAGCACTTAATACGTCGTAATCGATTACGTCAGGTAAAGGCGGCAGAAGTAAAGCTATAACTTCAATGTCCCTTCAAAACCTTCGAACGTTGTAGCCCGTAGGACGCGCTTGATCCCCGTGTCCACCACACTAGGAATCATCCAACGACAGCGTAGATATACATATGATTTCTTCTATTTGTTTAGCTTATCGTAACCGAACGCAACGAGATGTTTAGTCCCTTTAAAACGAGACATTTAGGCAGCAGCGACCCCTATGTCCGCTTCAAGTACAAGGAAAGGATCGTCTACAAGAGTAATACGATATTTAAGGTATGCTAGCAGAGACTTTTTGGGAAAAGTCAGGCTAGCGGAGATTCTTTAGGAAGGCCAAGCTGGCAGAGATCACTTGCTCGTTTTAGAACTTGAACCCGGTCTGGGATGAAGAATTTTCGATGCTGGTGGACGACATCACAAACCCCGATTGTGATAGGGTGAGACCCCGCGAGAGAGAGAGAGAGAGAGAGAGAGTGAGAGACCAGAGAGCCAGAGAGAGAGAGAGAGAGGCCCCAGAGTGAGAGAGAGAGAGAGAGAGACGAGGAGAGTCCCCGAGAGAGAGAACAACCATTTCTAGGTCTACGACTACGACCGTTTCTGCACTGACGACTTCATGGGCTCCGCCCAGCTCGACCTCAGCCAGCTGAAGCTCTTTCAGTGGGTTTCAGGCAGGGAGCAGGCTAGCAGCGATTTTCGGAAAGTGTCAGGGCAGGGCAAGCTCCATAGATTTTTTTCGGAAAGAACCAGGCTAGCGGCGACGATTTTAGGAAACTCCGAAAACCCGCCATTTCACGGACGTCTCAGAAATCGACGAGTAGAGTTGAAACCGGCCCGAACCACTTTTTCTGTTGTTAAACTATCATTTTCTAGATGTTATAGAAAATTAACGAGTTTTTAATGCCAATTTTGAGCCTAAGAATTGACGCTACCTCTCACGTCGGTTGGGGGCGCCGCCGGGACGTGTTCGAAGTAAGTCGCGTAGCAGAGATTCATGAATACCTTCCGAAAATTACGAATTTTTGTTAAGAATAAAGTAATAATATGACTTAAATACCAGTAATCCTGAACGTGAAAATTTGAAAAAATCAAGAGAAAATGGCAGAATTTGATTGAATTCGTAGCGAAACGCCGAAATTTCCAGGCAATTGAGCGCGTCACCCCTAATTTTAGACATAACAAAGTCGGCGGGGCTGATCCCCCGTGAATTTGTGCAAGTTTTGACGTTTTTAATCGATTAATTTGAGATTTTAAGGTTTTAGTCTACTAAAAATACTAAATCCACGTTTTTTAAGGGCGAAGAACTCGGCCAGATCGCCCTCTCGCTATCGATTATGCCACAAACACAAGAGGAGAAAGAACAGGTAGCTTTTGAACGTTCTCTCTCTCTCTCTCTCTCTTTCTCTGTCTCTCTCTCTCACTTCATGACTAGCGATTACATTCTGTTTAGTTCCTTCAAAAGTCCCGAGGTGGCGTGCTGTCATCACAAGAAGTGAAGGCGCAACGTCGTGAGTTTTTCGATACCTTATCCTTATTATCCTTATTCATAGCGTAATGAATTACCTCAATCCGTTCGGCTATCATTTAATGGCGTAATCGTTTCATGGAGCCTGAATACACGATTTTCGTAGCGTAATCGGGAAACCCTTTCTTTGTTCGGTAAATTTTGTGGTGTAATCGGTTAAACGCAACCCAGTGGTCGGTTATTTCATAGCGTAATAGCTTAGTTCAGGCGTAAAAATCACATTTCATAGCTTTATCTAGCACATCAGCCCTCGATTCTCCGTATTTCATAGCGTAATCGCTTACCCGGGTCCTAAAAATCTTCAATTCCATAGCATAATGCATTACCTCATCGGCTCCAGATTTCTCCCTTCTCTTCCTCCGACCGGGTAATACACAGGGTTCAGCACCGCTTTTTTGCCAATTTTCGAATTTTTCAACCAGCAAAAACTTCATTTAAATGTGTCTTTTAGTCGTTCAAATCTGGGCTCGGTCGTCAGTAATGGTTCTCGTCGAGGCGAAGGAGAAGCACAGGTACATTACAGACCAATTTACATGACGTAATCGGTTTAGCTCTAGCAGGGGGAATACTAGCAACGACCATTTGGGAACATAGCTGAAGATTTTTGGCTCTTAAAGTACCGTAACTTTTCCAGGCGACCCGCTCCCGGAGCCCCAGATCTAAATACTGCAAGTTCAAGAAGCTCGGCCAGGAGAAGTACAAGAGCAAGGCAGAGTGGGCAATTATGCTTTAAAGGGTCTAAAGGGGATTGAAAATCGCTTGCAGAAGCCTTTAAACTCATTAGTCTTGTTTCAGGTCATCTCCAGGACCGGCGACCCCAAGTGGATCGAGCAGTTCGACCTCCACATTTTTGAGGGAGGGGCAGAGATGTTGGAGCTGAGCTGTCATGACAAGGACGAGCACTTGTATCCGGGCGGTAGGGAGGGAGAGAGAGCGAGAGCGACAGGGGAGTCGAGCCCGAGCGAGAGCGAGGGAGAGAGCACGAGAGAGGGATCGAGAGGGAGAGATCGAGAGAATTTGTCCATGAGTTTCTGCTAGCCTGCCCTTTCCAGAACCTCAATCGACCTGACGGCCGTCGAACGCGACACTACCGTCCAGCAGTGGCATACCGTCTATTCGGTAAGAAGAGATGCACCCTGTGGAAAATTACTGCTACTGGTAAGCTACTGCCTTCCCTGTCCCTTTAAAATCCCCGTCTTGTAGATAACGATCTCCGGCAGTCAGTCCACAGATACGGTCGTCGATCTGGCAGAGTTCAACCAAAATGACGTCCGCCACGCCATCGTCCCCAGAAGTTTGTGCGTTCCCGGTTAATGTTGTTCTAGCTTATCTCTCTCTCTCACTCCCTCTCTCTCTCTCTCTCTCTCTCTCTCTCTATTTCTAACTCTCCACTTCCAGGAACTCCGCTACAGTCATCAATGCCTCAAGGAAGTCGGCCATCTGACGGTGAAAGGTACGTAGCAGAGATTCTTGTGGAAATATCGCTATCCCTTCAAACGTCCCCTTCCAGTCTTTCGAGCCGAAAACCTTATCGCCAAGGACTTGGGCGGGAAGTCTGACCCGTTCGCAGTGCTGGAATTAGTAAGCTGCCGTACTTCCGGTGGTATTTTTGTTTCTGGAGTGAGGACACGGCTGCCCGGGCGCACCAAAGTACAAGACGTTATCACCGCACTGGAATAAGCTGTTCATATTGTGGGTCGTAGGTCTTGAAAAATCAAGCTAGCAGAGATTCTGAAGGAAGGGGCAGGCTAGCAGAGATTTTTTGAGAGCCCATATTTCTCCTTCAGCTCTGTCCGCGACATCCACACGTGCCTCGAAGTGACCGTCTACGACGTTGGCCGAACAACAGAATTCGAGTTCCTAGGCCCGGTCTCGATCCCGTTAGTTACGGTAGGATACTGTAGCCAGTAGCTGTATGAACATAGTACAGATCCGGAATTGCGCGAAGAAATGGTTCGCGCTGAAGGACAAGAAGCTGACGAATCGTGTGCGGGGGGACATTCTGTTGGAGCTGGACCTTATTTGGAATCCGGTAAGGGGATACGGTAACGTAGGGGGTATAGTACGTTAAATACGCCTTTACAGTACCCTGTAAAACAGGCAAATTCCAGATTCGGGCAGCGATTCGTACATTCAACCCCAGGGAGCAGAAGTACATCCAACCGGAACATAAATTCAAGCCGGCACAATTTAAGGCGCGGTGGTGATCAGTGACTGTATCGTTTCTCTCTCTCTCTCTCTCTCTCTCTCTCTCTCTCTGTTTCTCGCTCTCTCGCCAATTTTTCCCTTTAGGATTTTGCCATGTCGGTCATTGAGTACAAGGACTACATCTACAGTTGTTTCGATTGGGAGTCGAGGAGTCGGAGCTTATTCGCTTTTTTGGTAGGTCTTTTCCACAAAAATCTCTGCTAGCCTGCCCCGTCGTTAAGAATCTCTGCTAACCTCCTCCTTCTGAAGAATCTCTGCTAGCCTACCCCTATTTCAGCTCTTTCATAATCACCGTCTACAATTTCCAACTCCACCATGCTCCTATCGTCATTTTACTCCTATTCCTGAAGGTACGGTAATCGGGCCACCTTTTAAAGGGAATGCGACAGCAAAATTTGTCTGTTTTTCTAGGGCTACGTCTACAGGCGCATCGCGGACGGGCTAAGCCATGGAAAACGATGGGAAGAACGAGGATTATCTGCCGGTGGAAATTCGGTAGATGAGGACGACGAGGGTGAACTGATTATACCTACGAAACAGAAGGCCGAGGTACGGAATACACCAATAGGCAGGCTACAGTACCCTTTAGGCGAGCTCCTCGCTACGGGATACTTTCTTCTCAGTGCAGGAGACGCTGCAAGTAGTTCAAGGAGTGCTCGTGTTCATCAACGAGTTGCTGCAGAGGATCAAGAAGTGGGAGAAGCTCAAGAACTCTGCTGGCCTTCCGATTTCCTAAAGAATCTCTGCTAGCCTACCCTTTCCTAAAGAATCTCTGCTAGCCTGCCTTTCCTAAGAATCTCTGCTAGCCTGCCCTTTCCTAAAGAATCTCTGCTAGCCTGCCCTTTCCTAAAGAATCTCTGCTAGCCTGCCCTTTCCTAAAGAATCTCTGCTAGCGGCCATTTTCAGCACCTTCAACTTCACAAACCCGTGGCTCTCCTGGCTAGCTGTAGTCGTTCTAACCGTAGCCACCGGTCTATTGTACCTCGTCCCCCTCCGCTGGATCATCATGGTCTGGGGTACGGTACTTTACGGCCAGCTACGGTACCTGGTCCATCTTTTAGGTATCAACAAGTTCACCAAAAAGCTGCGCAACCCGCACTATGTCGACAACAATGAACTGCTCGACTATTTGTCTCGGGTGCCGAGTGATACGGAAATTGTATGTTTTTGATGGTTAAGTTGGTTTGAGAAGCTGTCACGCTCCCTTTAAACAGGTCTTTGGGCGGTTTTAAAGGGACTGGGAACCCAAAAAATGGACTACAATCCATGAAAAAATTTTAGCAACAATGGCGCGAGCTGCCCGTCGAGCCGAAGAAGCCAGCGAAGGAGAAGACTTCGAAATAAGTTATTTTCTTGTTGATTTTATAGACTTTCTAGAGCCTAAGCCAGGCGTTAAGCCAGCCTAAGCCAAGCCTAAGCTAAGCCATGCCTAAGCCTGAGCCTAAGCCTAAGCCTTTTCCTAAGCCTAGACCAAAGCCTAATCTAGGCCTAAGCCTAAGCCTAGGCCCGGCCTAAGCCCAAGCCTAAGCCTAAGCCTAGCCTGAGCCAAGCCAAAGCCTAAGCTGCGCCTGAACTAAGCATATACTAAGCCTAAACCTAAGCCTAACCTAAGCCTAAGCTAAGCCTACGCTAAGACCAAGCCTAAGCTCATCGACATTCCATTTCCCGACCAAAAACTTCCCCAAAAAATGCCTTTCTCGTGATGATACGTTCCAGTGCAATACTACGTGCGCAAATGTGATAGCCAGTCTTTTTCTTACCCACCAAATCGAATAATTTGCTTTAAAATTTTTTCTATTTAGTTATTATTTATTCCTGCCTTCCCGGTTCCTTTAGAAGCATTCATAGCATCGAAATT